>CM032668.1:37077182-37125889 GCA_019095985.1 Streblospio benedicti | reverse complement strand
AAATATACTTGCAAAGAAAAAATTATTACGTTTCATAGTTTTTATTTTCAATGCGTTATACTTAGATTATATACATGAATAAATTCAATGGTAGTGTATGAAAGTCCTCTATATATTCTTTCAAGGTGACAGTGTAAAACCGGCAGTCTCTGATGATTTGATAATTACATGTAAAACTTCTCAAATATCCAACATAAATATATAAAAAGTTGCCATCCACTACCACATGTAAAAGAAAACAATATCCTCTCAAATTATCAAATTTTTAAAGGTATTGAAGAAGGAAGCACATTTTACTTCCCCCTAACACATTAGAAAAATATCACACGTCTGCCCTCAAGTGCAACAGAAAGAAATGTGAAGACAACTGAGCTTCCCGGATCTAGCAGTAGCCAAGAGGGTAGACTGAGAGTGTATTGTTTAGTGGAGAGACAGCTGTTGTGGACCATTAAATGGAAGGTCAAAGGTTATAAGTGAAGACTTGAAAGTCATGTTTCCCAAATAAACCTATGTGTATATAAACACCATAAAAGATACACCAAACATACTGGCTTATGGATGTTAATTTTCCAGATTGTTTTATTGCTCACAACAAAATTTGTGGTGCATTAAAAAATACAATACTACAAACTCCCTTGCACTCTAATTCTAGAATAGAATCTTCAACAGACATACAGCAAAATACTAGTTTACAATTAATCTTTTAGCAATAAAAAATTCTTCAGAAAAACAGATAATATAACCAGTTACTTTTAACATTGCTGTGCAGGCAAACAAACTAACTGGGTTATAGCTCGCACTAAAATCAGTGAGGTATATAAAATGTATTATATATATTTTTTTAAAGTATATACTTAATTAATTTGAAAAGCCTTGCAAGTACAGGAAATACCATGAGATTAACGGTATTAATGACAGGTTAATAATTAAGAAATATATAATGGTACTCAATTAATGAATTCCTCGAACTGGCTTAACTCAGTATCGAGATAAGTAATTTGACGTATGTTCAGTAAATCAGGGCCTGTTTTGAGAGTTTTGCAGACCCAGACGACATAAAGCGTGTTGTGCGGATCGCTACGAAAATGATACGCATGCTTTCTTGACCGTCTCCCAACAATGCATAATTACGATATCTAAATTTCATGTTGAAAAGCATGCGAACGACCCACACCACAACACGCAACAACACAATATTATGGGATTTTCTCTTACATTTGCATTTGCGTTTCTCTAATTTTGCACATGTCTTTTTCCATTTTGAAATGAATGTTGGGCGTGGTCAAACTGTAAAAATCACAAGATTACTCTTGACTCTGATGTTACATGTATTTGAAATAGACAAATGGGATCATTATACATGAAACACGACTCCTATCTAATACTTCCATAAAAACCACATGTGGGTCCACGGGTTGATATGATCATGGACTTGTAAACGCAGTGTGAGCGATCAAGCCGTGAAAACCGACGATGATAGTATCTGCACTGTAAACTTTTTCTGGCGAGCTGAACTTGGATTGAGCATTCACTGGGGTTTCTTGGAAAGAAAAACATGTTTGGCAATGATATTGTTTACATTTTAGAAGTGACTGAATAGTTCATGATGTTCACGAATAGATATACTTGCGTTAATGCATTTTATTGGTTTCTCATTGTTCAAGATTCAATGACAACCCTGGATAGGCCTTGCATGCACCCTCTTCAATTGTATGAGCATTCCATGAGCGGAGCTCTAATGGAAATTGTGTTCAGTTCGTCAAAAACAAATCTATAGCTATCTATCTCAATATGACCTTTAATTACCTCTTCGTTCTGATAATTATAATGCTGAAAACTTGGTAAACATTTTACGCTATTTGTATCTCCATAATTGCTGTTGCTGCCGCCGCCGGTGCTGCTGTTGCTGTTGCTGTTGCTGCTGTTGCTGCTGCTGCTGCTGCTGCTGCTGCTGCTGCTGCTGCTGCTGCTGCTGCTGCTGCTGCTGCTGCTGCTGCTGCTGACGACGACTACACAGCACAGTGTTTCTGCCGCCACTCAAACCCGCCACCGCAAGCCTGTATGACCAGAATTATACCATGATGAAGGTCTGAACTCTAATCATTGATACATTGCAATCTACATCACCCTGTGTGTTTATGTTAATTATTTACTACTATCTAGTAGTTTCTTGCATAGCCAGCACGGCGTTTATTAATTTCATACACCTTATTCAGCTTATTCGAGACCGGTGATATTTCAAAAACAAAATTCCACTGGCTGCATTCTCCGTCTTGTGGAACATGAACAGTCAGGTTAACAAAACATATAAATTATCAACTTGTGTGCAGGTCATCATTAAATTAATCAATGGATTAAACTTGCGCAGACAAGGGATGCACTTATTCCACAATAGTACTACACAATGAGCATTCCGCTACAGAAGAGAAGATTTAATGGCTACTTAGCATGAACGGCTTTCAGGGTCTGTGTTTTATAGACAAGATTTACCAGACAGGTGTCTGTAAGGCCCTTTTCAAAGTAGCATGCACACGAATCACATTTGCACTCTGTCCTGGTTGATCTCTATATATAGCGCAATGTAGAGCCACTTTTCATGCATTTGCTCATTAAACACATTTCTGGACACTAAAAATTCATGGAAAACGTAAGCAAGGTCTGTATCAATTAGTTTTGTTTTCTTCATGGTGTCATTCACTAGGATCTAATTTGTTCGTCGTAACTAACCAGTTTTTTCTCTTATCCAAAACGAATGCTGTAACAGTGTCAGACATCTTCAAATGAAATGAAGCATCCACCCATTTATTGTGGGAAATGACTTTTAAGATCATGGAAGCTGGAGACGGTGATTGATATATGAAAGTTATTGAATATTGCCAAACCAACATGGTCAGCTAACGTTTCAAATGTCTATAGATCTACATCCTACAGTTGTTTGACGTTGTTCACTGGTTGTGCATGAGCCATATCAGTTAAGTATTTCACTTGCCCATTTTATTGTCCTTTTGACATTATCACAGACTTATCTTTCTCGGAACCATGATTTTTTCATCTTACAAATTCGCTATAGTTTAAACGTCTGTAAAGTAAAAAGAAGAAGAAAAAAGAAATCATTGTTCTCAGAAAGAAAAATCTTTGGTAGCATTTCTCTTGTTATGCACACATCTATTTTCACCCAAAAAGTAATGTACTTGAGCTTGTTCTAGAATGTAAAAAATCAATCGTCGATCTTTTCTCCCGTTTCCACAACGTTGTCCACGACCTTTAAAGGGTACTGTGAACTCTTGAAGGGAAAAATATTCTATTTTCAGCTTTTTAATATTTATTATACTTTAAACTATGAGGAACAACATGTTTTGAAATGAACCTTTTATCTTCAATAGTTTTCCCAGTACGACACATTTTGTAAAGACCAAGCTAGAGTGAAAAACAATAAACTCATTCTTTGCAGGCTTATAAGGTTATATGGGCTAAAAATTAAATTTTTACATTTTCAATGTTTTTTGTATGCTATAAATGATAAAGAACAACATCTTTTTTAAAATGAACCTTTTATCATCAATAGTTTTTCTTATATGATACATTTTATAGACAGCAACTACTATCAATATATATTGATAGGCCATGTTTAAAGCCCATTTTCTCAAAACTAAGTTTGCATAGTGGATGAATTTTTTTTTTTATATTTCTCCTTAACCATGAAATCAAATTTTTACACACGTGTATATATTTGAAGATATATGCATTCTGAAGAAAACCTTACTAGGGATTTTTTTTTTTTTTTATTTCGTTGATGAATTATGAACGTTTTTGTATTGATTTGCAAGAAAATTCGGAAAATAGGTGCTTTTAAAACTTAAAATGCATGTAAAATGATAAATAGGAAAAATAAAAAATAAAATTGAGGCAAGGTTTTCTAGTTAAATATACAAATTTTGTAACTCAATAGTGATTTTAGTCATTTCGATGTTTTACTATCAGTTATATGCGTTGCAGGCAAAGTTGTTATTTTTTCATTAATTGCTTTATAAATTTTTTTCTTCATCAATCTATACAAGTCAAAACATGTTGTGTCATTAGATTAGATAATTATCTATAAAATAAGGCGTAATTTGTAAGAATTGAAGCAATAATGAGTGGGAAAATCAAAGTTTAATAAAATCCTAAGAAAAGAGTTCACGTACAGTCCCCTTAAAGTTATTCTCCTCATTAGATGAGTGGATGCTTCATTCATTTGACGTTGTTACATTTCCACTGGCGGTTTTGGATAACAGGCGGAATGTTGAAATGGACAAATGAGATCCTCACATTACATGGAATACGTAATTCATGATATGTGCCTTCTAAAAGATTGATTCTCTTCAAGGAACTAAAAATGGAAGAGAACAAACCGAGGAAGGAGAGAAGTCCTTTCCAAAAGCTCTTTGTGGGTAATTTGTCGTTCAATACGAAAGAAGAAGGACTGAGATCATACTTTGAAAAGTTTGGAGAAATAGAAGAAATCGTCATGTTGAACAAAAAAGATGGTACGTGGTAACAAAGAGAGAAACTGTGGCTTTTCCCATTTCAATATTATCTCTGTTAAATCATATCTTACAAAAGTACTTTTTTCAAACACTCAGCTGCAACAGTAACATACTGCCCATATTATTGGCATCCACCATATCACAGTATTAAACATATGTACTTGTGAATTTGAGGGGGAAAATCAAACTGAAACTTTGAACTATAATACAGGATGAAAGAACGCAGAATTTCCGGCTACAGGTAACGGTTTGAAAAATCATATAAATAAGTGGCGTGACTTGTGTGAGTTCCTAGTGACTGTGCATGCTTTTAGTGATCAAATATGTTTGTGACACATCACATTATTAAATCTACTTCACGTCATGGTTATTTCCTATTCCCGGGGGATGTTCTTGTGCATGAACACATTCATGTACTGTAGCAGGTTTAATACACATGTACAGCGCCCAATGTGTCAAAAGGGTGGGTCACAATATTTAAAAGAATTTGGGCGGATTTTTGATTCTCATTTTTTTTTAAAGTACCGTATTATGCATGCCCGTGTGCACACGACGGCTAAAGCCATGGACTCTATAGCTGAACGCTACCACGATACAAGTGCCCATGTTCTCGTATCTCGAGCTTTGCTCCCCACCCAAAGAAGTAAAGGGGCAGGCCTACTTTGTAACAATCAATTGGCTATTTTCAAATAAAATGTGTAATTGAAGGCCCACTAATCTCCATGGTTTCGTGTATTTGTCGTTGTTTTCTCATAAGAATTATTATTAATTTGTGTTGCAAGATTTGTGGGTGTGTTGTCATTTGAAAACGAAAAACCTTTTCCTGCTGTGCGTGAAGAGGGCCACCTTTCATAACCGATCATTGCAAACATGTTTTACAGATGATGAAGTAAAATCAAAACTGTTCCTAGCTACTTGGTCTATTACCCCCATTTCACCCCTCATTAACATAGCCCCGCTTGTGTCCGAATGTGTTTTCCCATGACAAATCCACCACTCGTCCACACTCGTCTGTACTTGTCTTACTCGTCCATACTCAGTCTACGATCAGGCACCCATACAACCTAGTGCAACTTTTGTGCGAATTGCCTGTACTCGTCCCGTCAATCAGCCATAACTTCTCCCACCTTTCACGCATCTTCCAACATTAAATTTGATTGTCCCATATGGGACAATTGGAGATTTCCCCATGATTATCGACCACAATCGCCTTATATCGTCTCTCAATCGTCTCTGCTGGGGGGCCTCTCGTCTTGACTTGTCACCAACACTGGACGAGTGAAGACGATTAAAGGTTGTGAAAAGAGTGAAAGGCCATCAGGGATAATAGCCTCTCAACCGTGGCTGATTTAGAGTAAATGTTCCAACTTGTTTTAACTCACGACCTAGGAGGGATCAAACTAATGACCTGGACATGAATCTATTTGTCTCTGCACTTTAAATAACCACGACTGCAAATCTGATATTATATGGCTGACATGTCAAGTGTGAACAGCATTATAAGCGCTTCCATTATTGTATAACCAAGGCTCTGATGGGGCTGATTTCACAGCTTCATAGTTCTGAGGTTAGCCTCATAACTTTATCCCAAGCTGCCACATTTATAATCTAACTATAATGCAAGTAATGCAAGTGGTGTGTGTGCGTGAGATTACAAAGCTTGAAAATGCTTATAGGTCACCAAAATTCCGTCCTCATGTGGGAATCGAACCTACGACTTTCTGGGATCTAGTCCTATCACCTCGACCACTATGACCACCAAAACTTCAATGAGAGAATGCAATGATACCATTATCCAAAATTAGTGGCCTCAAAAAAATACACACATGCACACAGACACGCGAGCAGGCATTCATGCACACACACTTTGACACCTGCATCCATCACTCCACAATATGAATAAATCTTATAAAACAAAGCTGGCAGCTTGGGCAGCAGGTCGTGAGTTTGAGCCCCATCAGGGTCACTTCATAGTCTAAAATGTAATCAATTCAATGGCATGTTCAATAAAAGTGATCCCCTTTAGAAAACTACCTGGAATCTTTGCACCTAAGGTGGGCCGAATATGGGGAGATGGGGCAATTAAAATTCACTTGTTTTCACTCGTTACCCGGATTGAAGATGACAGAGGGACGAAAGAAAACGAGAATCGCGCCATTATTAGCCAAGATGAAGTTTTGCAGCTATAAAGTCGGACAATTATACACGACACGAGGTATATGATTGAATCCGACTATTGAGAGACGAATCACTCCCCTGAATGGATCATCCACGGTGCTTGCTTGGTCTTGTGGTACACTTGTCCCAAATTGCATGGCATCTCATCTGCTGGTCTCTATATACTTGCCTCACACCAGGGTAGTGGGGTTGGTTTCAGGCGAGTTTGAGATGAGTGTGAGCCGATGAAGTGCCACATCCGCCCTCAACAGCAAGTAGGTTGATACTATGGCAATTTGAGGCAAATGTGGGTGCTCTCGATTAACCAATCTTGACACCCTCGTATTGGCCGTAACTTGCATCAATCTGTTGTGCTTGGCCGACCATGAAATGGGGGGGTGGGGGGTGTATTGGGTTGCAAGATTATCGTGTGTGGTGATGTTGACAAGCCACTCTGACTGGACATTACAAATGTTTCACTAATGGGGTCACTTCAGAAGTGGGGACACGTTTATCTATTCCCACCACTGTCCCTAATAGCAAGGTTTTACTATAGGTGTAGTTTTTTCTTTTTGAGAATATTCAAATTAGGTTGGTTTGACGGACCGCATGTAGTGGTGATTTTATGTGCTATGGCTGTACATTGATAAATGGCACGGTAGACTCAGCCCGTAAACTGAAATGGGGGTGACTCACAGAAACCCGAAAGCAAAATAACTATAACTGATAACTGTATAATACATTGTAATTTCATAACGTTAAATATTTGTTACAGAAAAATATGTATGTCTACTGCTCAAGTGTAGTATGCTTAATTAGTCATACTATTATACCTAAAGTCCACATTTATCATGTAGGTTAACTACATTTGCTGTTTGAATATTTTCTCATCAAGATATCAAGTTATCATTGTGATTATTAGTACATGTATACAGTTTTAATGAAAATGTCTAAGATATCACTGTTGCAGGAAGGCCGGCAGGTGCTGCATTTGTTGTAATGGCTAAAGAAGAAGATGCCAACACAACTCTGAGGGTACTAGGGGCACACCCTTGTATTGATGGAAGGGAAACCAATTTACAGTTGGCTTATATCAATGCTAAGCCACCCCTGAAAGACTTAGGATTTAGAAATGAACCTAAAATGAAAAACAAATCACCTAAGCGCCTTAAGGAGTATACATCCTTTCAGCATCCTTATTGCATGGCAAATCTAAGTCTTGTGACATCACATCTCAATAACAGTCCTATCTCCCAAATTCCTTACATGGTGAACACTAATGCTTGTATGGCGAATCAAATGTTTGTACAACCACAAAGTAATATTAGCACTCCTATTGAAGGTGCAAGCCTGGTCAGTCCAACCAGTGGTCCACTTTTGGGACAAACCATACCAGGAGACACAAATCAAGCAATACAGCCCTATGCAGCACCCATGCTTCATAATACATATGAAAGTCCTCTGGACTACTCAATGATACATCCAACTACTAACTATGAATCTTCAGCATTGTCCAGTAATATGTTAGCAAGCTCTCCACAAACTGTGGCTATCCCTTACTACAAAGGGTCCAGTCAGTTACAGTATTCTGTTGTGTTTGTTAATGCGGCACACGTGGGTGGATATGCAGGACCTACAGCTGTTTCACCAACTGGCAGTCTTCCAGCTTACTGCCCACTACCCACAATTCATGCGAATCCAAATGTGACGCACACGGAACCCCAAACAAATAGTCCGCAACTTGAAAACAGCAAACAGGAAGAGTAAACAGTAGCTCATACAAGAATACAGAATCGTTTAGCTAAATTATTCTTTTAACATTAAATGAATGCAAAGTTTCTCTCAGATGAAGCCAATGTTTATACCATGTAGTTCACTTTTCATAACTGTGATATTTTGATTTGTATGTATTTATAAAGATACACAAGAGTAGCTGTATGTATGTATGTGGTTCAGTTCATAAAATGTACATGTTTATATGATGCAGTTCATTTTTCATATCTACGCTGTGACAGTGTTTTAATAAGTATGTATTTATGTGGTGGGTATGTAGTTTATTTTTCCAGCCAATGTTATTTTTCGTCACTTTAATTTCAGGTTCACTGTGAAAATTATATGCATTTATGTATGAGCTTTTCAGTGCTCCTTTTTTATTAGAATGTACACTAGCTTGTGTTTTTTGTGCAATGTCTCTGTGATAAATAAAATTTATTTGATTCAATTGATTTAAAACATTGTCAAGTTGTCACAATTGACCAATCAGTTGAGATTCACCATGATAGGATGCACTATTTAATCATCTATTATATACTTCTATCAAAAGAGACGTCCATGAGCATTGTGAACACGATAAATGCTTTATCAGCTTTATTAAAATAAGGCAAAATTTTTATTTGAAATGACAAGCTTAAGGCTCTGCCACAGGAATGATTACAAACCACTAAACCCCAAATAAAATTGCGCACAGTCCGCTTACAAAAAACAAATTTCAAAAAAAACAACAAAAAAAACTAAAAAGCGCACACCAACAATTTTCCGTGGTTCATACATATTTCCTTTTGTTGCTTGATTTGAACATTAAACCAACTTAAATGTCAATGTGTACAAAGCGCGAACATTGTTTCATAACACAACCGGCATGGTTAGGTGGTTATTCAAATAATACTGGCGCGTTAGTCTAACAATATGGCGTCAGATAAGTGAAATCTTTGCAAAAAAGAGCAAGGTTTGTTTAATTTAATCTGTGTAAACAAGGGGGTGCACTTAATAGGGCAATGAATACGGTAAATGTACAGACAACAGCTCAATATGCAAATGAAGAAAATATTCTTGTTTGAATCACAGGGGCAAATGAGCCTATACACAATACACTATCAAACATCAACCTATACGCACAGTAAATTATCAAACATCAAAAAATGTGACAAAATATTATTACAAAGTTTAGTTTCCTTTGTTTTGCCCAATAAAAATGTATAAGGGGGTCATTTTTACAGCAAACAAATTTGAAAATAGATCAGTAGCCTATACACACAATACACTATCAAACATCAACCTATACGCACAGTAAATTATCAAACATCAAAAAATGTGACAAAATATTATTACAAAGTTTATTTTTCCTAGTTTCATTTTCAACACATGCAATGTATTGCTCATATTTGCCAAAATGCTTTTTGACAGAGGATTTTAGTGATTGGATGGAAAAAATATCTTTAAGTATGCCTTCAAAAGAATTTGTACTGCTTAAAAAATATATCAAAGTTAACTTGTCATGATATGAAAGGACTGGTGCTATTAATTGCAAGCAGCCACTTATATAAAATGGAATATGAAACCCTTTATCAAGATTGAATTATATTATGTTTAATTGTCTTTTGACTAACCACTAACTTTTATTTTCGGAAAATGCAATATAAATTCTTTACTTTTTTTTTCAAAATAACAGATTGAAGATTAACTCGCTTTCTCTAAATTCAATTAAATAGCATCAGTTCATTTATATCGTGACAAGTTAATATATACAGTTTGTATTACATTTTGTTTATTGCATTTAATAAACTGGGGCAAAACTAGTTTCATTCATTCATAGTTTCATTCATATAGCTAAATATTTTTGCAAATTTGTACAGCAGATATGACAGTACAATGCTATTCTAATACATACACAGCAGGGCCGGATCCAGCGGGGGGGCTCGGGGGGCTCTAGCCCCCCCGCCTGCCATATTAGCCTTAAAGCCCCCCCGCCCCTACAATTTAGCACCTCCAAATCCCTCCACCCCCACCCCATACCATGACACCCCCCCACCCCCACCCCGCCCATCCCCCCCTGGTCTCAAAATTTGAAAATTAGCCCCCCGGTCTCAAATTTCTTAATGCCCAGTACAATGCTATACTATAGTACATACACAGGACATGTGGAAATGGGGGTGTCATATGCTAGGTAAGATATACTAAAGTGGGGGGGTCGGAAGTTCATATTTCAGGCATATATTTCGATGTTGGGGGGGTCATATGTTTGATTTGCGAACCCGTGGGGGGTCATATGTTTGATTTACAAATGCGTGGGGGGGTCATATGTTTGATTTGCAAACCCGTGGGGGGGTCAGAAGTTAGAAACACCGATGTCTAGAAAAACTTCCGACCCCCCCACTTCTTAAATAATGACTCGGCCCTAATCATATTTTGTGACAAGAACCCATACCACATTCTTACATTCCAAAATACTATTACCATCACAGTCAGTCTGCACTACTTAACTCCAATATCACTGTATTCAACTGGTTTGTAAATGATTCAAACGAGAACATCTTTAACACTCCCTTTTTGCCAGCAACACCAAATCTTTTAGAAAGCTCCTCGTCATCTATAAATCTCTTCATATAAGACGCAAACACATCTTTTGTTCCATTTCCCAAAAACCCTGTCTCTTCATGAGCAACAGTTTCCAGCGGGCCACCACTATTTACAGCAATAACTGGACATTCCATATACATTGACTCAATCGGGACAATACCAAAATGTTCTCGATCTGGAGTATACAACAGGCAGGTTGCATTATGAAGTAGAGTACGTTTTTGAGAGTCACTGAAAGATCTCAGAAATGAGACATGCTCAGTGAGATTGAGTTCTTCTGTGAGGTTCTTCAGCTCCAAATAATGCTCCTTGTTTTCGACGACTCTCTCATCATAACCTCCAGCCATTATGAGATGCACATCACTCAGATCTATGCCATCAGCTTTCAGTTGACCTAGTTTGATGAATCATAAATACAGAAAAAAATATAAATTAAGTGAATTTGTCACAAAAGTGTGTAAAGAATTTCTATAATCAGAAAAATAGTTCACTACCTTAATTTTTTCTAATATACTATTGTTAAATACAGAACCAAATGCAGGAAACTATTGCCTCTCAAAAATTGATAACTAAGGGAACTCACAACAAAAGTTTGCCAAATTACAACCAAATCTTAAAAAATATTTCCACTAAAATGGAGAAACCAACTATAAAGTGTCCCATTTTTAAGACTTTTTCTCTGATCTTATTGCTCATACCAAATTTTCTCTCACGGGTCCACATCATCTAATAATAATCTTTATTGAGTCATTGCATCATGAACGGTTGTATTTAAAAGTATTAGTTATTTTATAAACTTTGATCTGTGAATTATAATCTTTCATTTGAAATCAAAAAGAGCACTGTAGGCCAATTTTGAATTTTCACATATAGGACTCTTGAGGGTACCACGGGTATGGAAATTCAAAGCGCTAGGAGGGTTCAAACGTTGACGGATTGTGCTTGAATTTTTTTTTGAAAATCTGGACACCTGAGGGGAATTTTGGTTTAATGAGCAGTAAGATTAGAGAAAAGTCCTAAAAATGGGATACCCTAACCAACTTATAAAGGCCTCAGAAACAGATGATTTTTGTAAGTACAATGTATAGAAAAAAAATTAAGTCCCATGACTAGAACAGCAATGTTTGTTTATATTTTTCATTTGCATACACATTACTGACATTACTGTATCACTTGAGTGACTAGCCATGGGTATGCAAATTAAAATATTGCTGTTCTAATCATGGGACCTAGTCCCCAATTTAGGCTTGTTTAAAATGTCTCTATTATGTAAACCAATCAGAATAATAAAATTTACAATAAAGATCTGACAAAAAATAGCATATCATTACTATAATTTGTTTGATATTCAGTAAATGTGCACACCAGCACCTCGACATAAGTTAGCAGATCATCACACGTACATTTTATTGACGTGACGATCTGCTGACATATGTCGATGTGGTGGCGCACGCATGTTTTAGTTATGATAGAAAATGTTACTCCATGAACTTGCTGTCAGCACATTAACCAAAAACATACATAATGAAAGCACAAGGTGGACAAAATAAATACCATACCTAAAGCTTCTATGGCCAGAGCGAGATTCTTTTTTCTCTCATATCTGTTGATGGACAGGAAAATAACATTCTTATCACTAGGAATAAGATCACTTGTTGCAGCTTCTATTGGCTGCTTGAATGCAGAAAAGTCTGGGATTGGATAAAGTACATGAGGTTGAATGTGGGATAATCGCTTGAAGGTTTCCTTGAAAATGCCAGCTGAAACATGAAATCAAAAGATAAATTTTTCTTTTCAAAATTTTACATTATACATCCATCTTCTTTCTTAATACAATTCCTAACTGAAATTTTATCCTCAAATAATTTCAATCATGTACAGAACTTAGTGCTTTTAATCAAGATATCTTGTAGGCGTTCTGAAGAAATTGGTCTATTAGACCAATTTCTTCACACCACTTACAAGATATCTTGATATTACCTATCAGGTAATTACAATAAAACATCCCTGGGAATTACTTTTATATGAATGGTAATAATTTGTATATATAAATTGATTAATCAAAATATCATATATTCTTTAAAATATCATTTATAACTTACCAGTGAACTGGCTATTGACTAGCACTCTGTGGGCCATTCCTGTAGAGAATTCCTCAATGGCATCAATTGGCATTCGATACATCTTTTTCAAATAACTTTTACGTTGCGTTAGCAGCATATCAGGAAAATGGCAGTAAAACAGGATTTTAGCAGAGCTTGTGCGAAGAACTGGTATACATGCCGAAATCTGATCACAGAACACAATGTCAGGTTTCATGCTACTAAAGAATATCAAGTAGATGGCAGCATATATCATGCGTATATAGGCGCAGAGTGCGTAACATCTTCCCAGAATGCACCTAGGAAGCCAATCACCCACAACTGTGACATCTAGGGTCCCGTTCCGAGTCTCTTCAAAACAGTGCCCTGGGTCATGATGGGATGTGAGAAACTGTACACTGTGATTTTTAGACTTCAGAGCCAAAGCTGCGTCAATGACAGCTCTCTCAGCACCACCTATTCCTAGGTCTGGGTGGAGAAATACAACTTTAACCATTTCTAGGAAAAACTAACACTACCGGTTGCTTATTTCATGTATTATACTAAAATATTGCCAAAAATATATTCCAATTACATCAGTCCGGAAGTTACACGCCGACATGACTTATTGCTAGTTCTGATCATAAAGGCGCAAAAAAATGCATTGGTTTATTTATTTTGCGTTAAGAAAGTAAATAGGTAGTAGTTGTATTTTGACATTATTTAATGTCACACTTCAAAAACTACCAACTAATTAAAATTGGAGGAGACTCAATATCCTGAAAATAAAATCATCTTATGAGACGCTTATATTAACTCATGGTTTTTATTTAGAAGCTTTTCAAATAAAGATACCAGACATAGTATAAACCAAGCTAGCACTATGTGATTAAGTGCACACAATTACATAAACAATGAAACGTGGTTGAATAGTGGTGTGAACCCTTTAGTCATATGACATCAAGTCATGTGACTGCTGTACAAAAAAGCGTTTCTGTTTGGAATTTATTGATTCGGTAAATAATTCCGATTTGTATAATTTTCTATGATTGATTATTGTCATTTACTAGACCATGTGTTGCCAATAAGTTTACTTGATGATATTATGATTTGACATATTATGTCCTTGGCACAATGTTGAAAAACTGAATGTTTTTATTTTGACAGGGCCTGTCAGGGCAGAAAAGTTGAGGCACCTCCCCCTTTTCTTGTATGTACTTCATATGCACTTGTAACCATAGGCCACAAAGTTCTGATGTCAGCAGTTGATTGCAATCATTAGTTGAGTCCATTGGAATGCATAAGAAGTTTTACGATCAGAAGATAGAGACATGAATTTGCAGGTAAATTATAATTTCAATTAATACATGTTGTTTTCAAGCTACGGGGAGAATCAAAATTAGCTAGCCTAGGGGTTTATTTCTAAAAGTATTTTATGCATTTGAATAAAATTTTGTCAATATACGTATTGTGAAACTATAAATATTTGCATACAATTTAATTCGCGACTTCCGCAATTTACGGCAAAACTGCAAAATTAAATACTTTTAACAAATCATGTATAGCCAACAAATATTTTTTTTCCATCACAAATTCCAAAGTTTTTATTGATAAACCTCTGCTCAGGTGTGATATTTCGAGGAAATGCAAGTGTAATTACTGCACGATTATTACCACTGATTACATATACTACTCCGGGAGCCAGCTATAGGGTCTATGCGCTCTGACTGTTCAAAAATTTTCATAGTGATTTTTGGTTTCCTAGATGCCTATCACAAGTTGAGTTTAGGATATAAGTTGGAGGTCCATGGGTGCCAGGCGTTTGTCCGTAAGAAGCGATTTATGTATTATCTTTATGAGTCAAAATCCCAAAACTGTTCAAATCATATATTGTCCAATAGAACATGTCCCTAATTGTATTAAATGAAAATGATTGTTCATGCTTATTCACAACACAATACGTATATGTAACATGTACTATTGTTGTTTGAGACTGGAATGACATGCTACTATGTTATCATCAAGCCAGAGTCTTGAAAGCTCTTAAGATCTACAGCACTGAGTGAGTCACACAGATACAGAAACGTAACGAAATTAGAGCAATTGTCGTAATAAAATGTAATTAATGGTAACATTTCGAGACAAAGTTACGGTCATCATATATAGTTTTCTTCGAACTGCTCACTCACTGAAGCTATGGCACTTAAGATTAATAAAATGAACAGAAAAAAGCATAAAAATAAGAATATTTTCTGGTATTTCTTCACATTAGCATTCATTTATGATACTATTTTGCTCATAAATATTCGGATTTGTTTGGGCATTCCCATTTATTTCTGACACAGCACTGGTAGTTTAAAAAGTGCAGACCTAGTAGAGACACCCAAAATCTGTCAAAATGTCCCGCGTGGTCATAAACTTTTGAAAATATTCTTTCCGTAAGATGCCGAAATATAAGCATAAAAAGAGAAAACACGTAACGTCAGGTGAGTTAAGAAGAAAACCGTAACTTGCAGAAGCAGCAGAATTTTTTTTTGTTCGTAACAGTCATCATAATTAGAAGAAATCGGAGGAAAACATAAACATAACGTAATTCTTAACGTTTCGCTTCTGTGTCCTATTGACGGGATCAGTACTGTATAATATATTTTACAAAAATGTTTGAATTATTTTTTCATTAAAACATAAAAATATGACCTGGATATTATTACTTTCAGATTTTTTTTCTGGTGACAACTTTTGTTGTCCTTCCCCATGCTGATTGTTCTCCTCGTAAGTATTATTCTCAAGCATTATTATTAATATTATTGAGTAGTTTGTAACATACCCGTAAGGAATATTGACTGAACATATTGTGGATGATTTTTTATTATTTGACGTTAGTGCAGTAATTGGGGGGGGGGGGGGAAATCATGTTATTCAGAATATAAACATGTTAATAGAAAAAAGAGTTCTAATAATCACGGCACATTATGTTGTTCATTTTCTTCTAGCTTCTTTTATTTTTCCATACTCAATACTTTGTAATTGTACTAAATACCTCATTCAAAATTCTTTTTTTATTTCTCCAGATATTGATTAGTTGGATGGGACGAAAAACTTTTTGACAGAAAATAAATGTTTTCTTCATCGGGTGGAAAAAAAAAAAAAAACAGGTTTAAAAAAATATTGGATGACGAAAATTTCGGAATGGAACAAAAAAAAAAAGGTGTCATCAGAAATCAAAAACGGGGAATGGAGGAAAAAAAATCAGATTTTATTTTTCTTTCTTTGTTGTTTTGAATGCTACACAGAGGCTGATTTAAAGAATCCAGCGATGTAAATAGGTTACGAATAGGGTGAGTCCCTTGGACTCGCAACTTCAATTTAGATGGGTCCCAGGAAAATTTTATGAGTCCCAAATGATATAATAGAATATCAAATCTATTCATTTTACAAATGTATTCAGAGATTCTACCAGCTTTTTATAAAAAGGGAGAGGATTCCCCCCTGTGCTAAAAAAATGGGGAGGGGGGGGATTTTGCCAAAAATGGGGTGGGGCAGGGTATCGCGTCACGGCTTCTCATTTGACTAGTTATTAACCATCGGAGGTTTCCTTGTGGAGAGTGAAATATAATCCTTAATAGCTCCTGTGTTTTTCATCAGAACTTTTTCATATTTATAGTACTCAATCAGAAGACGGTCTAGTTCCTTATTTTCACCATTATAAATAAAGACACATACAGCATCACATTCGATTTTGACCATTTTGAGTAATTGCTGATTCATTTGACAGCTTGCGCAAGCGATTTTAAATGTCGTAATATCAGTAGTAATTTTAATTGTAGCTACTTTTTATTGAAGATACTCAAGAAACACAACATGAACCAACCATATTTCATACTAATATATTTTTTACTTACAATATTACGGACCAAAAACGTGTTCAAACTATGATTTCTTCATTGGCGTGGACTTTTGACAACTAGACTCATTATCCCACAAAGTCATCAATCATTTTGTATTAGTAATTAATACACATCCGATGTCCACTGTTACTGTGCAGTTTGCCAAATGCCTTATTTGAGTTCCGTCATGCATTATACTATCAGACAAACATTAGGTGACGAATAATATAACATTTTCCAACAAAAATATTACAAATTCGTCTTTCATTATGCATAAACTCACCTGACATGTGCGCTGCTATTCGATTGATCAATTAATTCACGGCGCCGGCAATTTACATTTTGCGAGAAACCTATTTGCCAGCACATTTTCAAATCTAGTTGCACGAAGTTAGCATTTGTCGAGTGGTTTTTACTGCGTAGTAAAATAAGGTGCCGTGTTGCTGAATCGTAGCTGCACGCAGCATTTATCAAGGCTAATTTTGTACAAGTACAAGGAGCTCAAAATCTGAATGGACAAGTAGTTTCCAAAACACCATCGGCCGACTTTTGAAAAAAAAGTGGGATATAACAGTCCCTCGGCGTCGGCAATAAAAAAATCTTTAAAAAGTATATATTTTTTTACTATCGGGGCTGTTACAAGCACAACGGCGGCTTTGTCATCCAACTAATCAAGTGTGTATTTTAGAAATATTCGGAGTACAATTATGGCCGTTGATTATTAGGGTCCTGTATGGAAGAGTGATGCTAAGCCCGCTCATACCTGTTCATGTTTGATTGTTGCAGCTGACAGCATCTGGTGGGGAAGTGAGCATTACGGCCACATCTGGCTATGCCGCAGCATGGGGCTTCTATTACTACCTGTCTCAGTTCTGTCACGCGCACATCTCTTGGGCAGGTACTGAAAACACTTTATAAGTTGTTTGTTTATTTATTAAGGTAATAAAATGATTTTATTGAGACTATGAATTAATTTTATTGAGATACCTGTAGGATGTTTGTTTCATTTAGAAACTGGAATATAATTTTTCAGCAATTTTTTTATATTATATTGTCAGATTTATATCATAGATCTTCATTGCTGTGTTATTTGAATTTTCGTTTACAGTAATAAAGAGCATTCACTATCACTAGGTTTATTGCGCAATATGTACTATTCTAGCTGTAATGTTTAGATACAAATAGCTCAGTATCCAAACATTCTATGATTTTATGTGTATCCTTTTAAGTCTTTCAACATCTTGATAATTAACAGCTAGTGTTTTTAGTTTCTCATCGTAAAATAAATTAAATCCCCTGCGAAATTGACACTAACTGCTTCTAACAAATATTTATTGGTAGGCATTCAAGTGAAGCTGCCAGAAACATTACCTGATGCAGACGTCAAAATCACCTCCAACGATAGGTGCGTAATTTTTAAAAGTAGTGTTTTTGAAATGCATCAATCAATCAGTCAAGTCCTAAATTTATTTGAGCAGCCCCTAATTTAATTCCTAATGTAATAAGTTGAGGGTGTAGCCTGACTGCTAAGTCTACTCCTCAACCGTCCCTCAAGCTTCAAGCCATTCAGTCATTTGAATTCATTTGACCCATTACCAGACATGCTAGATCTTTTGCACAACTGCATCCGAAGTCTGCTTTGGACTTTCCTGACCTTTCTTTTCCTCCATCACAAGCATCAGGTACCCATTTAATGACCACACAACCCTCATGATATTCAGTGATGATTATTTGTTATCCATACATGCTTTATAATAGAAAACATTAGAAATGAATATTTAAGAAACATCATATCAATCATATTAATAGTCTAATTAGGTAGAATTACATTAAGCGATTACTAATGGAACAGTGAGGTTTAGAAACTATAGTCGTATAGTCAAAATATGTTTCATATACATTGCCATTGGTTTTTGTGCTTAGGTTCCGTTACTACCAGAACGTGTGCACGGTGAGCTACTCCATGGCGTGGTGGGACTGGGCCCGGTGGGAGCGGGAGATCGACTGGATGGCCATGAACGCAATCAACCTGCCACTCGCCTTCAACGGACAGGAGGCCATCTGGAACAGGGTGAGTGTTTTCAACGGGCAAGATGATATCAGGAACAGCGTGAGTGTTGAACGGATAGAAGACTGTCAATGCCATATGGTCAATGCAAGAACAGGGTAAATGTTCAATGGACTGGAGGCCATGGGGAGCAAAGTAAGTTTTTGGTGGTATTGCATTCATATCGGTTTACCTTTTCAAAGTTATTGACATTAAGAGTAATGTCATTGTAGGTCCTCGATACAAGTCTTATCTGATACAAAAGCGTAATCATGCTGTGACCATTACAGGTGTACCTGAAGATGGGCTTCACCCAGGAGGAGATTGATGCTCACTTTGGAGGACCGGCTTTCCTTGCCTGGTGAGTTCATGCATCCACCCTCATCTGCTGTGCCTTTGATAGGAGTTTGCGGAATGTTGGAGTTGTGATGTTGGGGCCTTCTGCGTCAAATCCATTGTAAAACAAGTCTTGGAGTAGATGTCTGATATACATGAATATATCTTCTACCCGAATAGAAAGTTCCGGGGAGCTAGCACATAACACATGCATCCCATAAACCTAGCAATTCGGGGTCGCCAACATCATATATATTTTGGTCATGAGGCGCAAAGTGTACTAGCAAAGTTCCAAACATCCATTCATTCTTTTCTTACTTTTGGGGATACTTCTTACTTGTGGAGATCCTCCAATTTCATTCATACATTAAATACTTTTTTTTAGATAATCCTGTAATACTGATTATCACAAGAACACTAACAGTTCCACGTTTTGCAAACAGGGGCACACTTAAGGGATCTTAGTGGTTTCTTACACCCAATCACTTGCAAATATGTGAAAAACCACATACAAATGAAATATTCTAGTGGAAAAAACGCTCTGTGTACCCCCACCACCACCACCAGATCTGTTTATGCAAGAATATGAAAATACCAATAGTATAACAGTGTGGTTTTTGTTTCAGGGCGCGCATGGGCAACATGAGGGGCTGGGGCGGACCCTTGTCTCAGGCCTGGCATGCAGACCAGCTCGCTCTGCAGCACAAGATACTTGAGAGAATGAGGTAACATTATTATTTTTGATTTGATTTCTATTTTCAACATTTTCAGACATTTTTAAAACAATGCTGAATAAAACTAAAGAATCCATTTAAACAGATATTTCTTACTTTTCTACTGATTATCACATGCTGACTTCTAGTGACAGGAATGGATGACAAAATTTTCTTAAAAGACTTATCATATAGACAAGGTATTGTATTGACAGGAGTCATTCGTAACAGACTCCTTTAATCCTACAACCAAAGGAGGGACGCCATCGTCAATATGACACAAAGTCACCTCAACAAAGTCACGTCGCATCAGCTATGCAATATGCAAGCATTAAATCTTAAACACATAACAGCTTGGTAAGGCTTTGTAAAAGGTTGTATGAAAGGCGGCATCGCAATATCTCCCCATAAAAAACTGCACCAGCCATGTAAGAATTTCAAGGATTCATTGCAGTATTATTGATGTTATCTGTGTATTACTTGTGTCAGGTCTCTGGGAATCATCCCCGTGCTACCGGCATTCTCTGGTCACGTCCCTGCTGCATTCACACGCCTGTTCCCCAACGCCAGTGTATCAAGGCTGTCCGACTGGGGCCACTTCAATGACACTTACTGCTGGTAGGTAGTCCATAGTTCGTGTATTATATTGCATGGAGGCTGGTAGGTATTCCATGTCATGAAATTTCTGTACGAGTGTCACATCATTCGACGTTACTTTCTTGAAGCAAAAAATATTTTGTATGTGCGATTCATTTACTTTTTACTCTAATAGTTTTCAAAAAACGTTATGCTAAAAAATCTAATCTGCTCGAACATTAACTTATGTCATTGGGTCTACTGTACTCACTTGTTCTTCTGCTATGCACTAGTATGAGTGGTGTTGAAAGATAATGACACGATGAAAATCGACCTTTTCTTAGTGTTTCAGAGTGAATTTGTTATAAGACTAATTTCGATTATAATGGGATTAGAAAATTACTTTTTTCCCGCATGTTTCAGTGTGAGTCTGTTGGACGTGGAGGACCCGCAGTTCCCCAAGGTTGGACAGGCCTTCCTTACTGAGGTGAGAACAGGGGACTGGGGTGTGTAGGGGTCACGTGCCCTACCTGCCTCTCTTTGCTTCATTGTACAGTAAAATCTTGCCACGGAGACACCTCCCTGATAGGGACATCTCCCAATTAGGAACTCATGTTCTCCTGTTTACTATAAACAGTAGCTAAAAATCTTTCTCTAATAGAGACACCTCTGGAAATGAGGACACTATTTTGCACTCCCACTAGTGTCCCTATTAGTGAGGCTTTACTGTGCAGTTGGACATGTCCAAGTCAAACGTGAAGGGAGTGAAGAAAAAACTCAAGTTATCAATGGTGGCTCTTTGTTGAAATAATAATTAGATAAATATCAAACGAGAAATATTTAATTTCAATTAGCCAGAAATGTAGAATGTAGACTTCACATTTTTTCAATCACTATTTTGTCTATCATTACATTGTAAAATGTTTTTTTCCTTCCCAGTAAGAACCAATATTCAAAATGTAGAGCACGTTTTGTTTCAATCAATTGAAAAGATTGTCGAAAGACTAAAAATAAGTTTTGTAATAGAAAATATTAGTGCATTCATCTTTTCTTTTGTCTTATGATGTAAAAGAATAAGTGTAACCAACTTTGATATTTAGAGTATACAGTGAGCTATTATCTCCCGCTAAATGCAACTGGTCATTTAATTTCAGTACATCGCTGAGTTTGGTACTGACCACATGTACAATACAGACACATTCAACGAGATGACACCAAAGTCAAGGTACGTTGCTAACTCTACAAATTTAGACTGATTACTCAGGGTCAGTTTTGGCATGAGCCCCATCATCCTGAGGGTGAGGTTTATATTGTATTTACTGTGCAAACTGATATAGAAATAGAATTCTATTTTATAGTAAAAAGAACATAACAGTGTTATATTATTATCACACACATCCTCACCGTCCAGACCCCCAAAGATTCTGGGGCCCATGAGAATAAGCACTTGTATGCTCGTACTGACGAGTAGAAATTTGTTAATTTTTGTGCCAGACGTATGGATTTTTCATGGAAATAAGTATATCATTGAGTGTTTAGAGGGCAGAGTTAGCACCGACCTGATCCCAGTGTGAAAAGGATGCATAAAGTTCGCAGTGGAATGTAATCATTTGAATAAATAGCGCCATATAGGACTTGGAAAATCAAAACCATGTTGGGAGACGCTTTTTGATTATACCTCTGAGTACGCCATTTTTCATTTGGAACCAATTTCCATGTTAAAATTGGGGGACAATGTAGGAGTGCATGTATGTCAAATGTATGTGTGTAAATATCTTTTCTGGCAGGCAACATTCTAGTTTTTTATTGTATATGTAATGATAATTAAGCCTTCAAATTATTTAAATTCTTTCCCAAAATTCATTTGCTTTTCTTTAATAGTTATTCTTGGTATATTTTTTCTTGAATTTAAACACAACATGACATTCTAGGTTTACATAAAATTTTATTCCACCACTTAACAAATAACATGAAATTTTATTCCACCACCTTATAGAATAAAATATACTACACATGTAATAAAAGTTGCCACTACCAAAGTTTTAGTTGTCTACAATCGTGTATGAAATAATACAATATTTAAGAGCTACCATTTATCGTGGTCCATGTGGGGTATGAAAGAACTTGGGGGTGGGTGGGGCGGTGAGGCTGATAACCTTTACTTGATTTGGAGGGGGGAAGAATTTAGGGGAAATTCAATAAGTAATGGTTTCATATTTTCATACCCCGCTGGGCCGTAATAAAAGGTAGAACCTTTATAGTATCAACAGACAACCTGCAATGCGCAGAACATCCTGCTGTTTCACAAATAAAAAAATGGAAATGAAATTCGGAAAATGTTTAGTAATTTGATATGATACATAAAAACACTTCTATACCTGTGGTTTTTAATATAATCCAAAATGTTAAGAATTTTCTATTTTTTTTTTTAATTTTTCTAACCAAATTTCTATTCATGACAATGTACAATACAATAATTACGATACCTTTGACATTAATGATTGGAGCAGATTGTAATCATGAAATCGATTAGAATACATATTATGAAACTACAGTTGGAATGTACAAGTTTCGACAACCAATGTGTCCTCCAAAACCAAATTATATACAATAACTTTGACATTTAAAAAAACTATGATTATGAAATAAAGTTTAGAATACAATACATATGACAATACAGTTGGAATGTACAATGAAATAAAGTGCTGTTAGTGTAAGTTAAATTAAATACTCTAAATGTTAATTGATGACTACTATTATGCATGGTGACATGTAAATCCTAATCTTTGATGATGTATAATTTCAACTCAATATTGTAAACACAATTATATATGGCAATATACTAAAGAAATATGAAAATAAGGGTAGAAAAAACAAATGACCATCAAATCGAGACTCAGGGGATCTCTCCTTGGCGGTATTCGTATTTTGAGTATCTTTTGTCTGATATGCTATTGTTTATTTTTATTCCACCATGAATCTGTTTACTTAGAGGATCTTTGTCATAGCTACCTAAGCGGTTTGAGATCAAAGTCTAGGTTGTGGCTCTGATGGAATGTTACATTGTGTTCCATTAGAGGTCTTCATGTGTCTTTTGCATTTATGCAATTAAATGTTCGTCGAAACACTCTCCTGAGTGTCCCCTTGGCCACAAGATTTTACCTTAGTGGACATACTATCTCAAAAATCAATATGAAAAATATAACAAAATTTCTTCACATTCATTCTTCTAGAATGTTTACACAGTTCACAGATTCATCAGACCTCAACAAAGCCCATGCCTGCCCTCATGCCTGGGACAACCACAAAATTTAGGTGGGCAACCACATGTGTAGAATCGGTGTCCATCGGGGAACAATCTTACATACATGAATACAGGAATGAAATAACATTCCTGATGAATATCAATACAAAGTTCAACAATGAACACAGCAGAGAACAGAGACACCTAGAGACATAAACTACATGAAACCATCAGACATTCCAACATCCTTTTCGGGTCAATGGACATCAAATTCATCATTACCGTTGATGAATCCAGCAGTGCATGGTCCATAGTCTAAGTATTTCTATACTAATTCTGTCCAATCTTCTTTTCATTGTTGTTGGCATAAATATCAGTTAGGGACTTCGGGTAACCACATGAGGAAAAAAATTGTCAAGCCTGGGACTCATACACAATAAGGTGTCAATTCTTACTCTTTTGCATGTACAGTCATGTGATGCTTTTTCAAGTTACAGCCATGTCTAAATGATTTGTTACAAATGTGGCAGTAAAATGGCTTTTCTCCTTTTTCTCCTGAGTGTATGAGCTTGTGTTTTTTTAAATTTGAACTGTCACCAAAGCATTTTTCACATTCATCACATTTATGAGGCTTTTCCCCTTCATGAACAGTCATATGGTGGGTTTTCAGATTTCCTGCCTTTGTAAAGGATTTGCAACAAATATGGCAGTAAAATGGCTTCTCTCCTGAGTGTATGAGCTTGTGTGTTTTTAAAGATGAACTGTTACCAAAGCATTTTTCACATTCATCACATTTATGAGGCTTTTCCCCTTCATGAACAGTCATATGGTGGGTTTTCAGATTTCCTGCCTTTGTAAAGGATTTGCAACAAATATGGCAGTAAAATGGCTTCTCTCCTGAGTGTATGAGCTTGTGTTGCTTTAGGTTAGGTGCTTGAGAAAAGCATTTGCCACATTCTTCACATCTATATGGTTTCTCGCCTGTATGTATACGCATATGTTTTATTACATCACCTTTATCGGAAAAAGCTTTTCCACACTCTGCACAGCCATAAGGTTTTTCACCAGTGTGGAATCTCATATGAATTTTCAGATGGTGGCTTCGTCTGAATGACTTTTTACACACTGTACATTCAAAACTTTTCTCCCCAGTATGGATTTTCATGTGGCTGATTAAGTAGGCACTTTGACCAAAGCACTTCCCACAATCACTGCACTTATGAGGTTTTTCGCCACTATGTATTGCAATGTGTTTGCCCAGATTGTTCTTGAAAGTGAATGATTTCTCACACACTGAACACTGATACAATTTTTCCTTATCATGGATTTTCATGTGGCTGGTTAAGTGGCTACTTTGACCAAAACATTTCCCACATACAATACATGCATACGGTTTCTCACTATTGTGCGATCGCATATGGATCTTCAAATTTCCCGATCGAGAAAATGTTTTCATACACACTGTGCACTTATATGGTTTCTCCCCACTGTGGATTCTCATATGTTTCGTCAAGTCGCTACCGTCACTAAAACATCTTCCGCAATCACCACATTCATAAGGTTTCTCACCGCTGTGGGTTCTCATATGCACAGTCAGATTATTCTTATGGCTGAATGATTTTTCACACACTGTACAGTGATACTGTTTCTCCCCAGTATGGATTCTCATGTGTGTAGTCAAGTGTTCACTGCGACTGAAACACTTCCCACATTCACTACATTCGTAGGGTTTTACCCCTTCATGTAATTTCATGTGCGTGGTCAGATTCCCCTTTGCACCGAATGATTTCTTACACACTGTACATTTAAACAGTTTCTCTCCAGTGTGGGTTATCATGTGTCTGGCCAATGTGCTACTTTGACTAAAACACTTCCCACATTCACTGCACTCATAAGGTTTTTCACCGCTATGAGTTCTCATATGAGTTTGCAGATGTTGCTTCTGGTTGAATAATTTCTTACACACTGTACACTGATGCTGGTTTCTCTTGTTGGTATCCATATTTTGGTTTAAGTTCTCTTTCTACCCTATTTCTACTTTTCACTCTGACTCCAAATACAATCCAACTGACTCAGCTTATAAGTTGTTTCTCACATGAACTTAGATTTTCTCTTTTTACTTTTACATCTACACTTTGCGTTAAGAACCTCAGGCTGCATTTGATTCATCATATATAAAATGCAAATAAAAATCCTGTTGTTATTCAGCTAAAATTTTATGGTACATACAAACAAAGTTAAACAACTATCCAAAAACTCTGTTGAGACATATAATATCTTTGCTTATTTTAATGTGAGTATAGCAAATCTTGACTACCTTCACATCTACATAACAAATTAAATTTCTCATGGTTTTGTCATAACGGCCTTCAAGACTTGACCGTTTGATACTCTTAATGAAAACCAAAGGCATCAGCATCAGTGTTTGTGGGCTTCTTAACACCTAAAAGTCTTCCCTTATTAAAGCAAAACTTTAGTTTCATTATTTTTCATGATATATCATAAACTCTACCAGATCAAAAACTGTAACAATCCACCTAGTCAACATTTCATATCTATCAAAATGCCATTGTTGAAAATTTTAAATGCATTCTCACAACGGGAGGGGGTGCAGGAGGTATTAACTACCGGCCCCTGGCCACAATGATAGGTTTCCTTCTTTTATGACCATCTCAGGGTAACTGCGTGCATTTTATTAGTGGGCCAGGCAACAAATGGCTATTAAAGAATTTTATGGGTTTTGGACATCTGTGATGGTTAGATGCCTGGCTGCACAGCCAAAATTTGGTTGTTGCTTTCTTGGTATTCTAATATGATGGAAATGACATCATGTCGGAAACTGAGGTTCCACAGTGGTGTAAATAGCGTGTCTGCAGATCTTGAAAAAAGTCTTTAAAAGTCTAATTTTGGTTTGGGGGGAAATTATATGTATTATACATACATGTATTAAGATGTCTTATGTGTCATCAATACCTGACCAGTTTCTTTAAGATAAACATAATGTTTAAAAATTAAAGCAATAACGACTATTGATGACTTCCCATGCCAAAAGTGGGTTGTTCACGTGAGAGAGATGGTAGGCCCCTCATCTCTGTTCATGACCTCATCTCTGTTCATGACCTCGTATACCCCTATTTTTATCACCTCCCTGATGGTTCTTGTTCTATAATTACTCTCTTTATCCATGTTTTGCAGTGAGCCATCCTATCTGACCAAGGCTGGCCAGGCCGTGTACAATGCCATGACAGTCGGCGACGAAAAGGCAATCTGGTAGGTGGCTCATTTACATACACTGATGAAGAATATTCTTAAAGAACAGTAGTTTTAAGTGGAAAATTACCTAGTAGAGCAAATTCTAAGTTTCAACTGGGAAAAAACTAGGATTTGAATGTAAATGGAAATCGGGCACACCATCTAGACTGATATTACTGTAACTAGAGGACAACGTTAACATATCAGCCCTAATAAAAGTAACTTGTCCTTCGAGCCTTCTTCTTTGGAAACCAGCCAGACCTGGCTATAATCAACTGGCATAGGGCCGGTGAGTATGCGTTATTTCATACCATGATGTAACCATGGATATATTCTTCGTGCTGTCAGGGTGATGCAGGGCTGGCTGTTCCAGTCGGGCGGTTTCTGGAAGGCACCGCAGGCAGAGGCCCTCCTCACGTCTGTGCCCATCGTAAGTCGTCTTCATATAATGTTGATATTAAAAAATGATTTGCTCCAAGATTAACGTGCTGAGCTTTTTTTGTAAAGAGGGAGAAGTAAATTTTTTCTTTCTGGCTACAGTTGCAATGTGTAAGTTTATACAGGTCTCACACCACATACATGCTACACTCTACTCAAATATTTAAAGTGAGCTTGATTTTTACAATAGTTCTCTTATTCAAAGGCTAGTGTTGGACCATTTTCTGAAGTCTCTACTTTACAATGAGTTCTCTACAACACTGGAAATTACCTCATACATACTACACGCATTCTGCAAGCCAAGATATTGATTTCTTCCATTCCAGGGCAAGATGGTAGTGCTGGACCTGTTCTCGGAGGTGTCCCCCATCTACAACAAGTTCTCGTCATACTTTGGCCAGCCCTTCATTTGGTGCATGCTGCACGATTTCGGTGGCACTGTCGCCATGTACGGAGCCATCGAGTCCGTCAACACGGTAAATTATATAGCACCTCTATCAATCAATCAAACAAATCCTAAGTTTATTTGGATAGGCAACAATTTTTCCTCAATTTGAGGGCTGAAGTCTGGCTGCCTAGTCTACACCACAACTGTCCTCTCTAACTGTACCCAGATGTGCTAGATCTTTCTGCCTGACTGCATCGCAAGTCTCTTTAGGTCTTCGTTTGTCTCTCTCAATTTTCGTAACAAACTTTCCTACTTTGGTGGTAAGACAGCCATGGGAACTGGTCGTAAAAGAGCTGACATTCAACTGCAATTCACTCACAATTGCACCATTTGTTAACAATTACTGTAATACTGCATTTTTTCATGTTTTTTTTTGTCAGGGTCCGTTCACTGGCCGCGCATTTGCGAACAGCACAATGATCGGTACAGGCCTCACGCCGGAGGGCATCAACCAGAACAACGTCATCTACGAGTTCATGAACGAGCACGCGTGGAGGACCGAGCCACGCGACATCAACAAATGGTACAGTGCTAGTTGGTGTATGCAAACCTTAAACGTCAATGAAAGGGCACATGCCCAGTAGAACCATTGAGACAAGGGTAGGTGGGTTGGGGGTAGGTAGGGGGCTGACTTTATTAAAGTGCTCTACATAGACATAGAGAGGTGGTTTCTTTATGGAGGCTTGTTATCGAGCACGAGTGGAGGATCAAACCGCGAGACATCAGCAAATGGAGCAGCAAGCCGCGCAACATCAATAAATGCTAAGGTCCTACGTGAAGTATATTTGGCACAGTAGAACCACTCTATTGAGACCACCCGCGTGATGGCCTCAACTGGTCTCAACAGAGAGGTGGTCTCATCATATAGAGGATCGAGCGATGCAACACCAGCAAATGATAGCGTGCAACTCAGTATTATGAAATGGATCCATATCATTGTGTGTTGCAGGGTTGTGGACTACTCTCGACGTCGCTATGGAGTGCAGAGTGCCAACGCTGAGGCAGCCTGGCAAAAACTAGCGGTAAGTTTGCACATTCATGCTTTTTGTTGTTGAAGAAAGTGAATTACCGTAGAATCAGTTTTTAAGACTACCTTAGAGATTCAAACAAGTGGTCTCAATAAAGAGGTGGTCTCTCTATGGAGGTTTTTGTTGGTCGTTTTTATCAAGCTTGGGACTGCAAGAAATTGTTTTATGGCAGAGGGGGTCTCATTATATATAGGTAGTTTTACGAAAAGGTTCTATTGTATCATTGATTATAGACTGTAATTCAGGGTTTGATGTAAGTGAAGGACATCGTTTTCTTGAGTTAGTGACAAATTTATCTATGATTAGGATTATCAAATATAGATAATGAACGTAAATGTAATAATAAAAATAAAATATGTTTTAGGAAAATGTTATGGTTGAGTCATATTTTAATCTATAAGTGAGCTGCAAAAGCAAAGAAAAAGATATCACATTTATTATCTGCAAAATATTATTCTTTATCTGTTAATTCTATTATAATCATATACTCATTGAAGCAATTTACAGACGTGATGTGACGATTTCCGATTTAATTGTTACCTTTATGAAAATTAGGCATATGCAGGTACATGTAATGATACATGAACTAAATTAAATCTATACTACTGATTTTTTATTGACCTGTTCACAGATGTTATTATCACATCATCAGTGACTCTCTCTTGGTTCACAATGTTTAGTTTTTTAGTTTTAATAGTTTATTTCAGTGACAATGCCATTTACATAAATATACAGTAACATATACATTAATATAATATATATCATACAATGATGCAACTTGAACATGGGTAGAACTGTATAGCGGAGCACCTCAATAACCCTGCAATTGATTCTTTGCTTATGTCATCCTAAGTCATGTGAACTGAAAAAACATGGTGGATGTCATTTGCAACATCTTAGTTCAATTAAGATCCAGTTGTATAGATTTAGATTAGATGTTTGAAAACTTGGTCTGCAGACATCAATGTGTGAGACTTTTCAGGAACATTTAATTGCGATGTCTTTTATTACTATCAATGCCTCAATGATTTCAGCTGATGCGTTATTGATATGATTTTTTAGAATACTGTATTCGTTCTTTTAAGCGCAACTGCCCCATTAAGGGCACCCTCCTATTCACACAGATTAAATTAATCAAATTTTGCTTTTTTTTCCAAAAAAGATTTCATGTTTATCTCGCCACATTGTAAGGCTAACACGCCGGTATGAGCCAGGCGCGTTGTGAAAAACACGCCGGTTGCGTTGTGAAAGAATGTTCGTGGTCAGCAATAAGAGAAGAAATGCAAGAACTGCGAAAAATTGTCGGGGTCCGCTTATTACTAATATTCGACATTTGTTTTCGTTTGAAATTTGTTTTTTGTAAGCACACTGTGCGCTTAAAAGAACGAATGTGGTATAATGAAAATATCTTTCTCTTACTGATATTCATTTTCATTTGGTAATATCTATATCAGATTCATCCATACAGTGGCTATATTAAAACTAATCACTGTAATCAATGATAAACTATTGCGACCCAAAATAAAGCCTGAAATTAGCAATGTTTACCAGGTGGATGTCTGAATTACTTGAAACCAGTGAGTGTGAATCATACAATGTTTTGTTAAACTTAAGCTTATTTAGGCTTCATTATATGCTGCAATAAAAGGCACCAATGGAGCAATTTCATGCATTTGCCATGTTGAATCCACAAAGAGGCTTTCATCTATGTCACAAGGAAAACAAAGCAGGTGTTATATTCATGAATTTCTATACCGAAGTGCCGCATTTTGATTGGTTTGTGCATGTGTGTGAAATTGGCCCATTAGCCATTAAGGGTTAATACAATATAAAGAGTTAATGAAGATATAATATAAAGGATTAATATAATGATCCAAACAGATTTCCGTGTACAATTGTTCTGATGGCCTAAAGCACCATAACAGAAATCTGTTCGAAAGACGTCCGGGCAAAAAACTGAAAAAACACATCGACGTAAGATGCCACGAAACCCTTCTTGACGCCAATTAACCCTTTAGTTGTCAGTTAGTAACAATATGGCTACTATTGCAGACTAGAATAAAGTCTAAAATAAGCTCCGTCCTTTGCCATAAATATTTGCTTTTTAGGCTTTATTCAAGGCTGCTTTCGGGAGCTCGTTGTTGTAGTTGCCCATCTCTATAAACATTGGGACTCAGTGATCGTGGCAGCAATAGTAGCACCATATACGTTTTAATCAAGCCACAAAAGGGTTGAAAATCCAATGCATGCAAAAATGATGTTCACAGCATGTCAAATGAAAAGAGCCAGTGTATTGTGTAGCGTTATGGAATTTCTAAACTGTTGCACGTAGAGCTTTTTTGTAGAAATAACCGCTAAATCTTTTTAAAAACATCCCAATCAATCTGTCTTGGACAAATTTTATAAACGATGACTTCACAAGCACTGGAACACACATTCATAGATACGGCTGATTGTAGCGTTCAGTGTACAACTGCTCTGCGAACTGTGGCTACTGGGATTTCTCGTCCAATGTGCTAATCGTGAGAACTCCACAGATGGGCCGAAAACAGGCAGTGAGTCGCGTGCACATACTGGGTCGAAAGGGAATGAAAGCTTCTCACCCTGCTACATGTGTCAGACTTGGGTTCAATTACGATTTTCAATTAGGATTACAAATTTTATTCTAGTGTCAATTACTAAAAATTATGAGAAAAAGTATAATTGATTACAATTACACCAATTACAATTATAATTGACCCCAAGTCTGATTGTGGTGTTCTAAGATCTGACCAGTTGGCCTCCAGCATTGTTTGCTTTATGGCATATATCACAATGAGAATTATGCACTCATCTCCTTGTAAATTGTGAGTAAAAATTCATCGTTTTTTGGACAGAACTTTTCAAGAATTTATATTTATATTTATATTATTGAAGGTTACTTGTCCACACTTTCCAACCTATTTCTGATCCGTAAATTTATCAGAGATGATTTCTATAATATACATGGACAACAATGGTGGAAGCCATGATCTCTACCTGTGAGAGTAAACCTACAACTGCGCAAGGGCTGATGCTTCTCGTTGCATGAACAATTATATTTTCAAAACTTTATAAACTAGCAGGCAAATGAATAATGGCCTTTGGTGTTGGCATTTTCTTAAGCTTTGTACATTTTCCTTTATGAAAGTACACTTTTGATTTGAAGTAGTTGCTTCTGAATTGGAAAAGTCAATCAAAAGAGTTGAAATACTTTGAATAGTGATTTTGTGAAATAATACTGCCAAGCATCCCTGATGAACCTTCAAATTGAGGACTTCGTTTGGCCAAGATACAAGAACTGGTGTCATTTTTCTGCTGATGTAAATAGTAGACTAACCACTCAAAACTAATGTTTTGTAACATTGCTCCCCCTCTAGCGGTCCGTGTACTCTGCTCGGCGTGGGGATTCCCCCGGACACTGGGACTTCTCCCTCAATGTGCTGATTGTTCGCCGCCCACGCCCAGGCAGACCGCAATATGTAAGGCCCTGGTCAGACCTCGCAGGGTCAGACAGCCACGAATGTTCATCCCTGAATGTTAACTGTGAGCAGGGGGGTGGAATTGTTGAGGAAAAATGGTTTTAGGTTTTGAAAACAGAAAAAAAATTGACTATGTGACAATTAACAGTCAATGGCTACAATGGCATGGCTGATTCGGCTTCAACATTCAGGGCTGTTTGACCAATATGTGTGTGCAACATCAGTGTGTCCTTTTACGTGCCTTTTTTGAATGATTGCTGGTCGTGTGTGTTTTTCAGCATTCTGTGTACGCAGCTCCGCCTGGTGGCCCGCCAGCACACTGGGATTTCTCCTCTAATGTGCTCATTGTGAAACGACCACGTGTCGGCAGGACCCAATATGTATGGCGGCGCACCCTGTGACTTGGTCTATAGGCAGTTTAACCAAGGGCGTCACTATCGTTAGGCCCAAATGCAATTTTTCTATGGGGCTATGATTTCTAGACTTTACAAGCTGAAAAAAGAGCTAAAAATGAAAATATATATACCCCGGTATGCAAAAAAAAGCTGTTGGGCCGTCGAGGTGGGGTCTAATCCTCCACTCGTTAGTGACACCCCTGAAACACTCCTGTACTTGGTTTTATGGGGAGATTTCATGTACATGACAATGGTAAAGTAGCGTTTGATTCATGTAAAGTACCTGGTTTGTTTCAAATTTTCTGTTCGCTTGGTGAACATCTTTTTGGTTTCAAGTTGTGATGAGTGAAATCCTTTTATCCTCCAAGTACAGGATGTTAAGAGCACATCAACAAACTTGTTGTTGCATTTCTTCTTGTTAGTTTTGCTAGTCTGACATTCAAGATCAATTCAGCCATACAGGGAGTGCGGTAGTTATTGTTTGTTGATACATTCTCTCATCACAGACCCGTTGTTTTGAGACAATAACATGTTTTTCAGCATGTAATTTCTCATTGCTCCTGGTACTGTAAATTCTCAAGATTAAAATTCATGAATGTCAGACTGAGGTCTTAGTTCTTACTCTCTTTTTTTTCAAAATTTATACTTGATTTGCCAGATCAAAAAGCATACGTTTGTGCTGAAAGGACTGCCTTTGGTGTTTGTTTTCTTCACTTTTGAATGTTTTCTACACTCATGTTTTTATGACTATCTTGCATTATTAATCAGTACATGAATCACTCACAGAAAATCAGGGACAGAATATGGCTCCTATGGAGACTGCATTTTTTTCTGATTGTGACTTTTGTAGACAAGTATCTATAACTGCACTGAGTTCTACAAAGACCACTCATACAATGTGATTGTGAACGTGAAACCTCGATTTGGTCTCGTGCCGGCTGTGAGTGAATATTACACTTATTTCGTTCATCCAACAGCACATAGTGACTGCCAAATTTAGCGTTTTAATTAGATTTATACTGGAAAAACCCTCATGGTCAGTACGAGCTTTTGGATGAATATTTTGGCTACAGTTCATTAACCCAGGGTTGATGTTTGTGATTTTCCCACTTTTCTTTGAAATTCTTTGTCATACTTTTTGTAGCAAAGTATCTATAACTGCACTGATTTCTATCACGACAATGAAGGGAATGTAATAGTGACAGTGAGACCTCGATTAGGTATCTCACCAGCAGTAAGTAACACCAGGCTGAACTAAAACCTGTAGATTTATATATCTGCAACAACAATTCAATCAGCTTTGGCATAATTTTTTTCCCAGTTGAAGGTCAATATTGTTAGGATGGGGGTTTTAATTTGCTTAAGTCAATATTATCAGCTTTTTGTGTTAAGCTTCTTTGTTGAACTCAATAGAAATTGCTTTAAATTAATATCAACCTTCAAGCATTCCATAATAAGCTTTGAATTCCTGATTGAGCGTCATGAGCTTGCATAAGATTTTGTCGCATTGATAGCTACTTGATCGCTCCACATGACAAAAATCGTGCATTTTTGCATGGAATGTTGCACTGATATTTAAACGTTTAAATTTCCTATTCACATGACAAAGCGCTTGATCAGGAGTTCCGCATGCGTCTTATTTATAAAGCACATCATCACTCCTAATTGCATGTGGTGGAAGTTAGTTTACTTAGAATTTGTTATTGTATTTTATTTAGAATGTAATGTATACATGTAATAATGTAATGGCAAAATGTATTAAATTTTTTTATTAAAGAAGCATTATTTTACTCAGCTTTGATTAAACTTGAAAATAATAACAAATGTAATTCTGATTATAATTAAAATGATATATTTTCAAAATACCAAGTCAATTCAAATTCAAGTGTAGTTGCTAATGTTAAATATCTATTGAACTAAAGAATTTATTTTTGTAATGAACTTTGTCCAAAAATGTATAGTTATTTGAATTTTAATTTTGAAATTCATTTTGTGTTAATTAATCACTAAAAGATATCAATTTTTTCTATATTGACTCATTTACATGTATTTTTTTTCTATTTTAACCTAACAGTCAACTGGATACATTATGTTTTCAAGTTAATAAATGCTTTAATACCAGATAAGAATAATAATTGAATACAATAAAAATGTACCCAGTATAAATGAAGCAGTTATAAAAAGTACTGTTGTATAAGACAATGAAAAAGATATGATCGCCTATTTATTTAATTAATTTCAAAGTTAGTTCATCATATACCCTTGTGAAATCTATTGAATATTTAGTTGAAATGCATGAAATTATCTTCATAATGCAACCTCATTTTAAATCATGTTATCTATTTGTTTGAATGCAATAAAACCCTATTCACAATGCACTCTGGATTGAAATCTATTCATATTCTACGTGAAATCCAATAAAATTTCTGTTCACAATGCACGCTGATGTTTAGGTGTGGTACAAGCCAGAGGACCTGTACTCTGCGTGGGACGACATGATGCAGGCGGCCAGCAGTGACATCAGTGCCACCGACAATCTGCTCTTCAGGTCAGTACAGTGACTTAGACTCAGATCTGGTTTCTGTAGTAGTCTTTACATCTATTTAAGAGCCCAGCTCCATGTTAAGGCTCAATCCCAATTAATTTTTAGATAATTAAAACTCCATCGGCGGCGGCGACGCTTATGGCTGCTTGTAATTTTTCTCTCCACATGTCTCTCATTTGCCATCTCAATTTTTAAGTTCTATGCCTTCAAGTCTTTAGCAATCGTGCTCCTCCAAGTTCTTACTCCTGTTCGAGAGAATATGTAGTAGTTCTCTAAACTTGGCCCAAGCACATCGGCACCTTGTGATTATATTGAATATACAACCTCCTGCAACACAAATTATGTCACCAAGATAACACAAGGTATCTACTACCTCAAGCTGGTGATCATCGACAAGGACTTCCTTCATAGGTCTTCCATCAATGGGAACCATTGAAATTCCAATGAAAACACCAAAACATTGAATCACTGAGAAGCCCAACCCCTTGATTGACAATTTACCAACCTAAAAGCTCATGGATGTTTGGATGGTTGCATACAGAATTCTACCATAATATTTTAAACCGAAAAATCTATACTCATCAGATACGACTTTGTGGATGTGACAAGGCAGAGTCTGCAGGTGATCATGATCAAGTATTATGATGATCTCATCAACGCTGCCAAGGCCAGGGACATTGGCAAACTCAAGTAAGATGGCAAACACGATGCATTTGACTTAGTAGAAACTCATTATCTGGAATCTCTAGGGATATTTGGATAAGAGTAAAATGGTTGCGATACCCAATTTTCAAGATTATTGATATATTGTTGAAATTTGATTGAAAGTAATGAAACTATAACCTCGAGATAACAGAAAATTTGGAGATAAGCAATATTGAGGTAACGAGGTTCTACACTGCATGTATTATCATTAGGCTGTCTTTATGGACACCGTTTACGAGTTCTGTGAATTCTTGAATATTAATTTTTGAACTTATTTCAATTTGAAAGATCATATTGTGGTGATCTAAGCTAACAATGTACAAGATACATCTTTCAGCAATACATGTCTGTTCCAAGTAGCTAAAACATTACATGGTCAATCCAAGAAACCGCACTTCACAGCTTGCTTTATAAGTATATAAGCCGCTGGATCTGTAGTAAGCAAAGTATCAGATAACATGTTGTTCTCTTCATTTCAGTAACCATATATCATTTTCAAAAACCATATAAAATCTTACCAATCGTGTGTACTGTATTATATTAAATACATCTTACCTCGCATCATTAAAATATATCCAACCTTGTCAATAATTGAACAACGTACTTCATTTTAGTACTGCAGGCGATGACATCATGTATTTGCTCACCTACCTGGACTATCTGCTAGCCTCGGATGAGCACTTTTTGCTTGGTCCATGGATCGAGGCTGCAAGGGGTCACGGAACTACCTCTGCAGAGGCTGACCTCTACGAGTACAACGCTCGTAACCAGGTCACTCTCTGGGGGCCACGTGGGGAGGTCAGTATTTTAGTTCCAAGTGGTAATGTGTATTTTCTTTATGTTGATTAATTAGCTGGTTGACTGATTGACTTGTTTGTTGACTGACTAGTTTATTGATAGTAGTACTGATTTTACGAACGATATATGTACTACTTGAAAATTGTAATAATAACCTGGATAGGGGAATCTCAATAATGACAAACACAAATAGTGTTTTAACTATTATCACTATGTCATATAACTAATTTATTTTTATAAAAGCGTTGCATGTTGATATTACAATAAAATAAAGCACAGGTACAACAGTGCAATAAAACCAAGTGTTGTGAATCGATTTATAAAACGATCTTGCATGAATGTTCTTTCAGATCATGGACTACGCCAACAAGCAGTGGGCAGGCCTTATAAGCGGGTGGGTAATCACCTTTTCAAACACCACATTCATTAGATTTGTAACTACAGTTGTTGGCTCAAACTTCATGGGTGTTAATAAGTTTCTGAAATTTCAAGTATTACAGGAATAAAAAAGGAACATGATGGGAAATTGTTATTTATAAATAGGACTTCTGAGAGTTTGAGATAAACAGGTCCCATTCTAGTAGACAGGAAGTGCACCTTTGGCTGCAACAATCTGTATAAATACATACCATGATTATGTTCCCTTGAAACAGTCTATCATACACTTAACAGTTGTAATGCACTGTAAATATCTAAATTAGTCTATTAAAGGTAGAACCTCTCAACCATGAGCATAACATCAAGTGCTTTCATTAGGTAGATATTTAGGTGGTCTCCTTATGGAGATTCATATTCTTGTCTTCATGAAAGTTTGCATCCATAAAAAATGGTCTTATTACAGAAATGGTGTGACTTCGATGTTACACAGTAATGCAACACAAACGTGCATTAATGTTCTATATCATCTGGTTTAGGTACTACCTTCCGAGGTGGCAGCTCTTTATCTTCCAGCTCAAGGATGCTTATTACAAGGTGAAACTGTTTAAAAAAAAATTCTAACAAATAATTTATCTGATATCATTGAAAAATTTAGTTCACTTTACTAAATATACTACTATATTTTGATAGAACATGCTATGGGTGAAAATACAAGTATTGAACGAGAATCGAAAGATTTTGTCGTAATTCAGCACTTATTAAGTGACAAGTAACCATATCTTTCAGTTATCATCAATATTTAATAACACTCAATAAATATAACAATGATAAACTCATCAATCACACTTCTGCATTCATTTTCACATATTGAGCTCTAGCAATAATATTTTTTTTAATTTAACAATCCCAGCAAAGTCGATTGAGATAAGGTCTGGATAATCCAAAAATCCAAACTTTCAGAATCCCGTTAAACAGACCTGTACTGTGTATTCACATATTTTCACATAGGTCAAACATTGCTACATGTTATTATCTTTGTTGATTATATTAATATGAATAATATTCTTTTTTCAGAATGTAACATTCAACCAGAATCAGTACAACAGTGATGTCTTCAAGATGGTAGAGGCTCCATTCACTTTCAGCAAGAACAAGTACCCAACTCAGGCCTCAGGTATCATTAAACTGGACTTCTATGTCTGCCATAAATACTTTCCCTTAGGCGTAACAAAATCAATAGTCTGTTTCCGGTAACCAGGCCTACCTAGAAAATAGGTGTCATCCTAGTGTTTTTATGGCCATTCCATAAAAACTTTGAAATCCTACAGATTTCATCAATAAAAACGTCAACCATTTTTACATCCTCCGCCAATTCAAATCGCAGCTGCATCACACTTTTTGACGTTCACATGCAAAAATTTAAATATTGCATCACCATGTAGTACATATTTGACCCACGACCATTTTTAAAATCACGCAGTAATTTATTTAGACCCCTATAATTAGCATTTGCTTCCACTGCAGACATAATTTTAGTTCACTCTGTACACAATTTTTTTCATGACGTCATCAACTTGAAAACAGGTTTGATAGATAGATGGGGTTTTTTTTTCACCTCCCGTGTAACAGCCCTCCCGTGTAACCGCATGTAGATTGAACAAGCAATATGCACAATTTACATGTAAATGTAAGTAAACATAAATTGGTGTCGGTTATTAAAAGGCAGTAGTGAATATAGCTAAATACTAGTAGCCTATTCATACAAGCTGCACTTATATAGTCAACTAGCATTTTGTGAGTCTGAAATATTTGCCATATAGTGATATCGACTAAAGAAGCTTGATAAATAGTTCAATGTACTGAACGTTTAACATAAAAATAATGTCATAAAAACTTTCACAAAAAACAGCCTACCTAAAAAAAACTGTAATAAAAACTAAGTAATAAAATAAAAACTTTGTCACAACCTTCCTACCTACTTCAAAATCTTGTGTTACCGGAAACGGACTATTGATTTTGTTACGCCTTATCACTTATAAAAAGTCAACAAAATCAAGAGTGAAATGAAATACAGCATATACCGTCTATGGATATTATCAGGCATTCATTAAAAGTAAAATAATGTGCAAATCAAAAGAATCAATATATTTCATACTGATGAATAATTTCTGATCTGCAGTTGTGTATTTTTTATGTGCAGGAGATGCCTTTTATCTGGCCAATATGCTGTACGAAAAGTATCGACCAATGACAAAGCAGCATTCCAAGTTCTTCAGCAACCTTCCAGAACGTACAAGCAAGTTCCAGGGATTCCAAGCCGACGATTGGCCACTCAGTCGCTATGGCAACAAATCATTCAAGAAGCACAGTAATAAACTGAGACATAGAAGTGGAAATTCTAAATTTTTGAAGAAATATCATGCTGATAATATGATAAGTAAAAACATACTTCTGTAAAGCTTTGCTGGTTATGCACATTGCAGTGTGAAAACCGTGGTCAGAGAATATAAAATTAGATATGGTCATAGTACTTATAATCATGTGTAAGGTACAAATTTTTCTGAGTCAATTCTTCATTGTGTAAACTGCTGTTGAACTTAATTTCCAACTTTAAAAAAAAATCCTAAAACCAGGTTTTGCCTTCATTGTAAAGTTCTTAGATAATGATAAAATAATTTGTATTTTGCATATAATGAAAACATTTAGTCAAAGTCAAAATTTAGTCTGGTCCCATCTGTAGGGAGACTTCTAGTACATATGTAATTTATTTGGTAAAGTGTTATTATATATTTTCATACATATATATGAAAACCATGTTATTATATCTTGTGATATTAACACCAGGTTATTGTTAACATGTGGTTTGATTGATACTTGTGTAATCATTGTAAACAGGGTTGCCAACATGACTGTGTGAAATCTTGATCAGTGCCTTGAAAAAATCTTAATTGCGTAATTAAACTCGGAAATGAAAACTGTGAAATCAAATGCTTGAAAAATCTTCATAAATAATTTAATGCTATACATGTCAATGCATCAATTTCTAACAATATTCAACAGTTTTTAATAATTGAATAACCATATAATTCTAATAAGATTGTACCTCGTTAATCTTCAAACTACAGGCAATTAGAAAAGGTTCTATGACATTGCCCATCGAACACATTATGAAATATCATGTAGTCTTGGAACGCTTGAAGAAGATAGAAATTTATTTTATCACATGTATATGATGACTGATTTGTTCTACAATTGTTCATATTAGTGCAATATTTTGTATTGGCTTATAATACTGTTTTTCTTTGTGATTGAGAAGTTTTGTTTGATTCATAAATAAAGCATTATATATGATATTTATGAATAATGTACATAACGTGACCATGTGAATATGCTAAATTTGTGGAGTGATAGCTAGCACTGTAAACAACCATGTAAAAGTTGTCCTACAAGTACCATAAATTATACCCAGTATCCATTGAACAGTCACCACTCTAGAAGGACCCTTTCCCATTTTTGAGAAAATTTTGATGGTTCTTCATCTGGACTCACATAATTCATTTGAACTCAAAAAAGTCATAGAATAAACTCATTTCAATATTATATGGTTGAATACAGTATATTTGATTTTGGCTTCAGTAAATGCTCAACTTGTATTAATGTAAAGCTTTAAAAGTAATGTGTGATTTCTGAGTGTATTTTATATATTAATTTATTCATATTTTTGTAAGTTGTAATAACAGATGTGTGCATTATTTTAATAAATGGTAGATATTATAAACAAAACACTTGGAGATTTTTTATTTAGTTACATATCATTTTGCAATCATTGTATTTTTTCCTATTTTATGTAGGTACATTTATATATTATATATACATAAAGTTACGAGACAAAACATATATATTACAAATAAAAATAAGACAACGAAAAACACAAGTAATTAACCAGTACTCTTGCAAAATCGACATACAAAGATAACCTCTTGACTGCAGAAAAGAGAATAAATTGACTAACAATTATTTATCTACTCTCTTGAGATAGTTTAGTCCACTAGGTCCCATTATAATGGAGATGTTTGGATGGTGCCAAAAACTTGAAAATGGTCAATAGGCTGCTTAGGCAAGTCTAATTTTATCTTGGGTTTATAGCAAACCCCCAATGTAATGTACTTTGTAATCCTTTCCATAATCATAAAACAACTTCAATAACTGCATTTATAATGTCTATAACATTACATAGAGTATAATTACATTTGAATGAAGATGCTATAATGCATTACATTCTCCAAACTGTACCTCATAGTTACTAAAATGTAACTAATCATAATGTTACTATCTCATTTTCCTGCCTCAACTTAAACCTTCTGCTGTTATTGATACAAAATGACCATTAAAATAACGGCAATGTTAAATGAATGAAGCATCCCCTCACATAACAGGGAGGATAACTATAAAGATGATGTGGAATGGAGAAGACACGGGCTGATATTTAATGGAATATGCCCAGTGGGTTTTTCTTCAGGAAGAAAATATGTGTCTGCACAATTAGAGAAATTTTATGTTTAATAGATCCCAAATGACACTGCTTTTACTTCTCTTCGCAAAATGAATGCAAACAGCTGTATCACAAAAAATGAGATCCTGGCATGATTTAGTTGCATTTAACAATAATATTTTTATAATAGTTATAATGCAATTCAATGTGAATGAAGATGCTAGAATACATTAACATTCACCTAACCATCCATTTATATTGCTAACATGTAATGAGCAGTAATTATAATTGTCTGAAGTGATATACGGTTCAAGATGCTGCCCTTAATTACGAGGTGTCTATATTCAGATGTACGACATCTAGCAACATCAGCCAATCAGAGAAAGGAGGTCAAAGAGGAGGAAGATTCATTGCATGCACCAAACAATCATACATGTATATGTTATCATTTAAACTGCCGTAATTTTAATGGTCTAACATGATTTTGAGATTCTAGAGGTTCTTAATTTAGTGTTAAGTAGGAATTTACCAATCAGAGGAAGAATTTGAGGAGGCTGAAAGATACAGCCAAGGAAGGAAATTCTAGAATGTACATGAAGGGAGGGAATGAAAGGATTCAGTTAATCCAACATTTCAATTTATCATAGTGATTAATAAAAATATAAAGTAACGAAAACTGATATTTGCTTGCATTTTGTATTTTGAGTTATCAATATGAAATAATTTGGTGCTTCTGTTGTCATAATGCTTTCTATATGAGGCACGGGCTCCCTGCCTTCCCTATACAAGGGACAGGTTTCCGGCCTAAAAGTCTCTCCAGGTCTGACTAGTCTTATATTCCGGTGCTCGTCTCAGTGTATTAGACTAGCCTGACCTGACTAGACTTACAGGTCGGCACCCTGTGCCTTGTATAGGGAAGGTGGTAAACCAATGCCTTAGAAAGCATAGAAAGCATTATGACACTAAATTGCAGCAATAACAGGTGAGACATATGCTGACCTCTGCTTCACAGGCGGAAGAGACATATGATACCCCAAAAGAAGGAAAAGTCAAAACGTAAAAAGTTTGCAAACCGAATCTACACCCCGAATAAGGGAAATTCAAAGTGTAAATTTAATTAACTATTGAAGAGGTCAAGGAGACCGAAAATGCCTCGAGGAAAAGAACATAAATTGCATTAACGACTATAAAAGACTTCAAGGAGGCCAAAGATGCCTCCAACAAGGGTAAGGAGTCCGCTGATGACAGCCTGCTCCGTGGCGTAAGTGTCGCTGGCGATCCATTTGGTGTCGTCGTGTGGCATGAGGATCTCCGCATCCGTCTTTCGCTTGCCGTCGGTTATCCACAGCACCGTGCCAACCAGCACCACCACACCTGACGAAGAGGAGACACAAGATATCGTGTTTCTGCCATGTTGTAACTTTATGCACATTGTTGCCTACTTATAAGTTTAACTTGTGCAGAAAGAGACGAGGGCGTAGCGGAAACTGGGGCGTGATTAAAGATTCTGTGAGTGTGGTGTAGCTTGTCCACAGCATGGTACGCACCAGCATGCCTGGCGCAGAGACACAATTTTTAATGCTTTGGGCATGTACACACATTGCAGGGGAAATCATCAATAAGATTATAGATTACTCTATTTTCAAAAAAAACTTAAGCCTTTGTAAAGAAGTCATGTCTACTGCCGTTTACAATCTATGGTCCACTGGTAGTTCCAGGCTACCGTATTTCCGCGTTTTGTAACCTCTTCCCAATTTGTAAGCTCCACTCAAATTGACGCCGGGTTTGATACAATTTTGAATCAACAAATGCCTCCCTCGTATAAACGCCTCCCTCTCACCAACGCCTATTCAAGGCCGGCGCTTATCAAAGAGAACACCGCTGGCGGCAAGTTGATTGATGTTTCGAACCCACCTGTGGTATTTTGCATGTACCTTTATTAAGCCCAATCCGATTTTGGCGGTTAGTACATCATTTTAAAGCCAATAACATCGTGGATATCAAACCATTATATGAATATTTATATAATTACCAAAGAAATAATGTTTAGTATGTTAAGAATGAGATCACACAGTAATACCTGTAATTATACACTTGGGAACAAGTGGCAGCGTTTATTTGAAGTTACTTGAGTGAGATACGGTGGCTTCCTCAGTTGTGTCTAGCTTAAGTTGGTCAAATTGTTTTGTGGTTATCAAAGCACCTTCAAATAGACGTCTCCCTCATTTAAACACCTATGCTAGGCATGTTTTGAAAACAATAAATGCCTAGGCTACAAAACGCGGTGTGGTCTGAATCTGACCGATATGGTGACTTGACAGCTTAAACTGACTGACTGTCACTGAGTACTCACCTCCTAAGAGTGCAAAGACAGCGAAGCAGATGTGAGCGGGTCGGTTTTCGCGCGCCTGGTCCAAGAGGGCCATGCTTTCTGACAACAGCACAGCAACCAATATACACACCAGCCCTAAGCCAAATGTGAGAACAATATACTTTAAATGCCCAGTACAAGGGCTTTCATTTAAAAAAAAATTGTCAGTCTAGAATATGGATGATTATCATAGAAGCTTTAAATAGTCCAGATTTTTATTTGGTCCAAAATTTGAGGTGGGCCTTAAACCTGGCCTTTACATGAGTGTAGGCCTTTAGGTGGTCATATACAGGATATATGTTAGCAGTCTTTATAGCCAAGATCCATGCAACGCATGATCAGAAAACATTACATACATACATTATTGGCATCCTGCTTGTCACAGTATATCTTTCTCAACTCCCTGAGAGCATTCAGTAATATTGCAACTGTAGCGTAAACATGCTAATCATTCACATTAGCATTCATTTGCCTGACATGTACCTGGAAGTTCCACGGAGCAATGTGTAACCAATTAGAGATAAGTTTGCTCAACACCTTCCACCAGACCCGCCAGAGAACCAACCCACATTTTTGTCCAACCGAGCTCCTTATCCACTCAGCCACGATAATGGCAAGGTGTCATATGGGTAGCAGTATGTGGTAAAAGAATGTGGTAAACGTGTCGAATTATCAAAATCTAAACCTCTCAAATTCAAATGTTCACACAAAAGCTCAGTACCTAAGTCATTTCAATGCTCCAAGATCACCGTCTGAAACCGGCCTGTACCTGTAACCACAATAGCTGCATGTATGCTTAACAACAATGGCTGACAACATAGACGATATAAACGTTTATGTTACTAATTGCTGCAATATATATTGGCTGAATATGTATATCATGTGGTCTGTTCAATAGATATGCTAGATGTTATGGTATGATTCTAAAGACACGCAAGTAGCAACTATATAGTATGATTCACGAATATTGTTGATTTTTGAAATTACTGGTAATGGCCACCTAACTTACGTGGGCAATAAGTGTAACCATGGGGGGTGGGCCATTATGCATCTTCAGCACTTACAATGATTGACAATTACTCAGAGTTTGCTGGCCCTAGAAACTTTATTGACAAACAAATTCCCAATCTAGTCTAACTACTTGTACAAAACATTATAGTCAAATAATTAAGTAATAATTCATAAACATAGTATAAATTCAAGTAACAATCAGATGAGTTAAGATAATACAGGCAAGTATGACAAATGCTAAACAATCTACAAATGAAAGTTATTTGTACATAAAATAACCCCGATGTCCAAAGAAGGACATCAGAAAGTAATACTGAAAGAAAAAAAAGCAATTAAAAAAAACAGAAAAACAAAACAAAAAGAAAATAAAAAGACAAGGGAAGTAGATAAATGAAGTACATTCATTCACAAGAAGAGGGTTGGGCGGGTGAGAAAAACGATCTTAACGGCACGGCTGGCAAGGCATTAATGCCAGATTCCCCCGCCAAACGCCAACTACAAGGGCCACAAGGGATAGCGGCCGTTGGGAATGTTTATGTTTTGTCTGCCTTGGATCGTGGGACAGAACTGGGCTGTCATCAGCTCATCATTTGAAACGTTTACTTGATGTAAACACTCCTAAATGACAAAGCAGATGACAAGTTTGCTGGCCCAAGAATGCAAGCCGCTATTTTAGTTATAAGTACAGGCGGTTTTGGACAGTATATATGGTACGCGTATATCCTACAGCTAGACGGTCTAGCTAATATGTAGTAGAACCTTTGTAAGCACCAACCGGGCTACTCAAGTTGTTTCTCTATGAATGTTCATATCAAAGGCACCAGCATAATTCTTTATATACTTTTTAATGAAAAAAGGTTGACCTCTTTATAGATGTTGCCGTAATTGGAGGGTTTACTGTAGTTGCATTGCTTCTGATCTGCGATAGTATCTTACCTAAATCAAGCAAGAACTCTGTGGCCGTTCCACCATAACCTCCACTACCGACTGCTCCATGATCACAGTAGCTGAACAAATAACACAGCAGGCTCAGGTGGGTGAGGAACATCGCCACTTTGTACCACACTGACAACGTCTTGAAATCAGCCATCCTCTATGATGTATGTGAACCTATCAAATAGATGATAAAAAGGTTTATTTCAAAACATGTTTTCATTGTTTACAGTAGCAGTACGCCAGTAATCTATCTAGCAAGTACTGCTATATTTTTTACTATAATAAACATTAAAAAGCTGAAATAGATTATTTTCCCTTTATAAAGTATATACCTTATAAGACACTAACGCGTACTGAAGTCATATATACCAGGGCACAGAAGGAGTAGAAAACAGGAACATTTGATATTTCCTATTTACAAAATAGTGTTAGCTCTACATATTTCAGTATTCTTACTTTGGTCCAGATTTTCTGCAGTATTTTTCAACGTGTAACGTCATGCGTTGCAGTTTTACGTATTTTATGTGTTACATACGTCCATATAGGAAGTGGCTAGAGAGCCCACGTCGGCTACCTAGCCAGTCTACTGCGGGTAGGCTACGGAGCCGGCATTTTTCGGTGTGTAAGCTAGGAAACCAACGAAAATATCTATAATAGTAGAGTGTATTAACTTACGACTTTATTGAGAAATATATGAATGTTACATTTTTCCTAAATCCATGTTAAATGTTTTGGTTACAACACAGACAACGACTTTTTATGCATTTATGATATTTGGATAAAGGATTAATTTTCTATATGTGTTTCCCAATGCTTGCGGATATATATATATATTTTTTTATACTTCTCTCTCTCACACACGTCTTTTTAGCAAGCATATTTCTACCAACGATAGATATAGCTGAAGACAGGTTTTACAACCCTAAGCTTCCATTTAACTATATCAAGTGGCCCTGGCGGGACTCGAACTCATGACCCCAAGGTTGTGAGACCAGAATGATACCATCATCCCAAGCAGCGAGCTGTTAAAAGGTTACTCGGCTGAACCGATGTCTCCATAACCCCCAGCATACATACTTGGTCAATTATCATCTCAACCAAGAGGTCCGGGGTTCTATTCATACTGCTAAAGATGGCTATATTGAAAGCCTAATTTGTGTAGTACTTGTAAATTTCTTTCAATGAAATTGTGCTAAGTACATAAGTTTATGTCAGAAGTATTCATATAATTAAATTCAAGCACTGTGCATACATTTTGTTTTGTCGACTGTAACTAAATTGATTAAAGATCAGTTTGGCTCATCAGGACTGTCTTAACCAGTTAATCAATCAGGTTTTTTGTTACCTGAGAACATCTTATTTGCTGAGAACTTATGAACCGCTGCAAGTAGGACTCCCAGGAATACAATCAAAATTAAGCAAACACATTTCTGCAAGAAACTGTATGGTTATGTTGAGAATGTGTTTACAGGTAGCATCATTGAATCAGGAATGATAGGTCTCTCTCTGGTCTACATCAAAAAATCTAATACGGGTACCTGCAACTCTGCTCAGGTCTTATGAGGACTGAGCTTTTTCCAATGCAGCACCAGTGTTGTGGAACGTTCTCTCTCCAAATAAGAGAAATAAACAATTTGAAAGAATTCAAATCTTCTTTAAAAACCTATTTGTTTACTGAGGGCCGAGGATATTTCCTATACATACAGCGCACTTGAACGTTTACTTTCAGAAAAGTTGCACTATATAAATATGTACATATTATTATCTATCATTATATAGGAGCAATAGGCACTGACATATGCTTCATGGATGAAGAAAATGTTGAATTTAATAGTAAAGAAAAACTATTTTGATGCATATTGCTTGTTTTATTGGCACATAGCACTGAAAGTTTTATTCGCAGTCACATCCATATTAGTATGAACAAGATCAACTATATGTAGATTGTATTCAGTATCATTTGAAATATGGAATTTATATATGCAATGATTTTAATGTCAATATTCAATAAGGCATTAAAAAGATTACATGTATTTCATTACAACTGAACTGACACTTCTTGCAACACTCCATTAATTCCTTTAAATTAATCATTCTCAGCAAATGGATAACCTGATTGGTCAACTGGTTAAGACATTCACTTGATTGACTTCTAATCAATTTAGTTACAGCAGACAAAATAACACTGTATGCATACTGCTTGAATTTAATTATATGAACTAGCCTTTCCCCCATCTCCTACGGAGACACAACGCACGCAGCAACAGATACAGACACATGCAGCAATAGGGAAACATAATGCACGCAGCAACAATGTGATGCCGAGACCGGAAGTGAGTCATAGAAAAACAACAATCATTTGTACTCAATTTTTAATGATAAGTCAGTTTTCTCGTCAATATGGATGAAATCAAGCGCACGAATAACAAATAAACCCATAGAAGGTGATTTCCCATAAAGTGCAACACTCAAAATGCATGAAAGTGC
>CM032668.1:37042616-37071566 GCA_019095985.1 Streblospio benedicti | reverse complement strand
ACTTACTCATGGAGTTGCTTTTACTTCAGGTGTCTGGCACGACCCGCTCTCTCCCCGCGGTACCAACAAGCCTCAACTTCACGGAGAAAAACTGGGCCGAGCTGACCGTCAGTTGGGAGCACCTGCTCGGCGATTACGACTCCGCCATTCTCGTGCAGTGCCTCATTCCTTCTGGCGGTTGCTATGACTACGACATTCCGGCAGGCGCCGATTCGGTGGATGTTCGATTCATCAGTGATGCCGGCGACACGTACAGCTACACGGTCCACTTATATCAGGGCGCGTTCGAGATGTCGCAATCAGAGCCCGTATTTTACCCACCTATGGGGGAAGGCATACAAGGTGCTCAAAAGAAAGAGGTCACATTGGGAGGTGTGTCCAAGAGTCTGCAGGAGAATATGATCCCGATTCTGGGCGCCATGTGCGGATTTATCTTCCTCATCATTGTCATCATTCTCATTGTTGTCTGCTGCAGAAGAAAGCGAACCGACGAGTTGAAGGAACAATGGGTCGAGTACAATCATTAAGTATTTTGGTGTTGATTTGGAGGGTGAGGATTTGGGATGGCTTGTGCTCCTAGTAAGCATTACTCTTAATAATATGCTTATTTTTGGATGAAGAATTCATTCATCTTGTGCAAAAATGAAGAAATTTCTACTTGTCAATGAAGAGAGGATGCACTTAATCCTGACTTAGTTTATTGGAATGGATTAAATCATTCATTTGTTATCGATAAATAACATTATGATCGAACATATTGATTCTGAGGTGGTCCATTTTACTTCACACTTACTGATATCTTTAAAAATCTGGACAGAAAAGGTTTCTTTATATGCTAAGACATAAAAATGAATTATACTTATTGGTCTTGAATCTTTTAGCCAGGAGTTCAGAGAATGTCTTTAGAATAGTGAATAGTACTGTCATGAATTAAGCATCACCGCCATCTTCACACCACAGAACTCCTCTGGAGATGGTCATTGAATAAAGCAATTTGAAGTACTCAGCGAGACAAAGCGACTGGTTATCAGGACAGTGGGTGCATTATATAGCAAAATTTGAAATGTGACTGCTGTTTAATCTCTACAGCTTTGTATATCAATATGCAATATTATGTAACCAAATGTTGTTAGTTTGAACATAATTTATATTCATGTTGGTTTAAAGGTATTCATTGTAGCACAATATGACTTGAATAATCTTCATTAGTATGTATTATCTGTAATTTATTATAATGAATATTACGTAGAAAACACACTAGAAATAACAACATTGTGCACATTTAATTCATGACTTACAATACATATTCACAGTGTGATTATAGAACACTAAAATCAGTTGACTAAAACAGCAGATGAAATATAGTTAGAACAGAAAATAGCAGTCCACATACAATGCATACACTGGTGTTCAGGAATGTAAACTGCATATTTTTATGCTGTTCACCTGGAAATATGAATATTAAGATAATGATATGTACTTATACATTTACAGGGTTTAGATATATCTTAATAATGTTCTATACACTGTACTCACATAGAGCTTAATTCCTTTATACAGATAAATATCTTTTATCTATTGTTTTACATTTGTATACCATAACAGTTAAATGTAATAGATGAAAAGTAAATATTATTTAAATCAAGATCTGCGGTACAATAGTAATATGTAACGAAATTGTTGTCATTCTGACATATATAATATGAAGGAAGTGATGTCTTGTACAAAAATATTCAATGATTACAACTATTAAGCCACCATAAATAATGTTTTCCTTCTCTAGAATGGAAGAAAGTATTACAGTATTTATGGACACTTGTTCCCTTAAATGGTATCTACACAATTTTCAAACTAATCAATCATCATTCATAAATTCTCTTAGTCAACTTCACTGACTACTGGTATTTAATCCAAGAATTAGAAAAATAATTCCGCTGATGATCATAAACTTTGCTCTTACAAAAGATAAATGCATTTTTATATCAAATTACAATATACACGTAAACTCATTTCCACAAGCTCAGTATTGTGCGTGTGCATAAAAGGAATTCATTACCTCATATGCATTCTAACAAAATTCATTCAATCAGTTTGTACTAAAATACCTTTAGGATAATACATCTCCAAATACATGTACCTGGTTAATACACCATAATCTGAGACCATAATCAGTAAACATTTTGATAAATTTGTTAGAAATTGAACGCTTTATGCTACAAAAATAACTCAAAGTGGACACCAATTAATTCCTATCCATGAAAACATAATTATAAAAATCCTATGAAGTTTAGAATAGAAAAATACAACGTATTATGCAAAAAATAGGAATGCACTTTAATGTGAGGAAAACTACTAGGAAATGCATACAGTAAGTTTACCTCTCTTGCAATAAAATAGTTGCCACCCTTTCAATAATTAGCAGATTAGGGAGGCCTTGTTTTTTTCACCTGATATTAAACTTTTTTTTTCCAGATAATCTCAATTATTATTGATGGCTGTCAATGATAACCATATTTAGAAAATAAACCAAGCTTCCGCCATTGAATATCAAATATTGGCCCCAAGCATTGAAAATATTATATAAAAATGATACTATATTAAAGACGGCTCATACTTGTGTAAAAATGATATTCTGTTACACAAATCATAACAAAGAAACACCACAAATATGATATATTGATATTGATGGTATAGAGGAGTACAAATAATAATTGTTTAGAAAATTTTCAACAATTCAATAGAGACCCGTGCTCAGCTTTCGTAAACGGGGGTTCGATTGTTAGATTTCTACTTCCTGGCTATTTTCCAATGAATACTGTTACAAGATTTCCTTGAATATTTTATATGTAACCTTATCAGAAGAGAATATAGCACTCAAGTGGGGTTTTGCTGAGCCCCCAGAACACCCCTTTGAGCACGGGCCTGCAATAACTATATAGAATACTTCAGAATACTGAAGAGTACCACACATCATTATCATATGAAAGTGCTGCATTTTTCACATTGTCATATTGATCATTTTCAATGGTATCAACACTATATGAAGTAGTGCAGCATACTGGTGAGCACTCCAAATTACAGTAGAGTACTGAATTTTACAATTTACAGCGTTGTCATGTCTATCACGTCGGCAGCTGTTGTGGCAACTATCGTATCATTGGTGATCGCCCATGGCAACGTATCGAGGCCAAAGTATGCAATGCCCCACGTGTTTGTTGCCATGGTGACGACCAAGATGCAGGCCAAGTTCATGAAGAAGCCCGCCTTGGCCTGAAAGGGACAATGATATTGTGTTAGTGACCTTCAGGCAGGTAGGCAGACTGACAAACAACCAAGCAGCCATTCTCACCATGGTTTTGACCTTGAGATGAGTGCCAGGGCCTCCACAAGAAGCCCGGCTCTATAAAGCTAGACATGCAGATGGACGGATAGACCGCGACTCACCATGTCAATGACCTTAAGGTGACCGTAGGCAAAGATGATGGCGTTGGGGGGCGTGGCCACGGGAAGCATGTAGGCGTAGGAGGCGGCCAGCGTGGCCGGCATCATCAGGTACAGAGGGTGCACCCCCAGAGACTCCGTCTACAGGGCAGGTACGATATCACATAGATTACAACAGTACATGATTGATGGACGTGTATAATGACTTACATCATCAGGTAGGATCAGGTAGAGATGGCGCATGGCCAGGACAGGGTATCAATATGGGGTAATGCTTCTATCTTACTATACTATCACTATGTGTACCTGGCTAGTGTCGTCTAATGAACAGAGGATACTGTACGTGTTACTCCATACTACATCTTAGTTGGTATATACTTGTAGCAAGTTATACAGAAATAACTGATCAGGGAGTACATGGTGGCCCAACTAGATACTGACCAGGGAGTAGATGATGGGCAGGAAGAGCGTGGTGATGGCAGTGTTGGACGTGACCTCAGTGACGAAGGTCATGATGGTGACGATGAGCATGACCATGGCCCAAGGAGGCAGCGCACCCACCACCGTGAGCTGCTCACCTACCAGCAAGGACAGGCCCGACTCCTGAAAACCAATAATCCATTGTGTCATGATTTTCAAGCCTCCCGCGCCTTGTTTGAAAATTTCAGACCCCTCCACCTAAATCTACGCCCCATTTTCCTGGCCATCGCTACAAGTACACCGCAAAATGGAAAAGTGTAAACATGATAGGTCCACATTGCATAGGCAGGCTTCACTGTATACCTGGCAGGCGTCCGCGAGAGCGAAGCCGCCGCCCAGCAGCAGCAGCACGGACCAGGGGAACTTCTCGTGCACCACCTGCCAGTGGAGCAGGGACGGGTGCGACACCACCGCCGCTTCTGAAGCAATATGGACTAATAATCTGATGGAAATTCATTTATTCTAGATTTGATAGACAACGCTATCATTCTACATTGTACATAGTTTTAAACAGGATATTAGAGCAAATATTTACGGATGACGGAGGACGTCATCAGTGCAACCAAGACAGCAGAGGCTGTTTCAAACTATAGAATGATAACTTTGTCTAAAGCATGTATGGACTAATGTCATGCAGCTGCCATCTTGAATCCAGAACAAGTTAAGTTACCTCATGACCATGAAAATGCACTCAAACCCTGTGCTCTACGTGAATTACAGTATTAATAAACACCAATAGTAAGTAGCAAGAAACCATAGATTAGTCATGGGTAGCTACATGTACCTTGAAGATTAAATCTTACATCCATTAAGGTAAATTTGAAGTTATTTTAACAACAATAATAAAAAACAAATAATATATTTAGTTACCGCAAGCCTACCACCACCACACACGCACATTCTTTCCACATAGTCATGGCTCAAAAGGTCTCATCTCCTCTGACTCACCGTCGCTGCCCGTGGTGCAGGGAATGCTGGGTCTCTGGGAAGGGAAGGCGAAGAGCAACACGGCCACGACCAGGGCGGCCGTCGAGTCAGACACGTAGCTGTAGCAGAGGAGGAAGCACACTAAAGTCCATACGCAGATACAAGGGGGTTGCGCACGCACACACACACCCTTTTCCCACCAAAATACTTCATTTTCATAGGGTTTTTCATGAAACACCTTAAGTGCGCCCCCCCCCCTCTTTCCAAAAACCTGGATCTGCTACTGAAGTCTGCTCAATAGCTCAATAGACGTCAACTCTTTATGGATAATTGTAACAAAATGAAATCTTATTATAGTGATTGTCTTAATTAGAGGTTTTATTGTAGCAGGGTTAGTTGGTGTTTCTTTGTGTATGTGTGGATCAAGTACACAATGCACTCAGACTTCTAAAACATGTACAATGATGTAGTTGATGAGTGCATTATGTCTCTGTAAAAAAATTGAGCCGTCGAGTCAGGGACGTCGCTGGTGAAAAGGTAATTTGATAACAGGTTTAGAACGCTGGATATATTTTATTTCAAAATGAAAAAAAGTATTTGGCATGGCAAATCCTGCCCCAAGACCCAAGAATATTACTGGGATATGCTAGCCATGGTATACTATGCAAGGCCAGACACTAGGTGGTCCTAATTGAGAGGTTCTGCTATATTAGAAATGACTTACCCAGGTGTGAATATGGGTAACGTTCCCCAGCCGTTGAAACCTTCGGACTCGCGGAAGATCCAAAGACACACGAGAAGGGCGAAAAAGAATATGTTGGCAAACTCAGCAAATCTGCATAAAAACACAAAGCCATAAATATGCATGTAAACATGATTGCCACCCACATCTATTTCAGGCTTTTTTAAGGCTTATTATAACTTTCTATGGCCTCAGCCAATTGGAACGTTAAGATTTTTTGTAGTCCTCCTGTCAATCAACACAATTGACCAATGGGAAAAAACAAAACTGACAGTGACCCGTTCTTTGTTGTTTTCCTTGCCTGTTTTCAAACTGTCTGATGTTGAGCCAAGATTCAAAAGTAACAAGTCAGCCCTCGGGTACATATTGTAAAACTGTCTATGACCAGTGTAAAAGAGGTCGCCATGAACCCACGATTCATGAGTCCTGAACATGTGTCACCTTACGCTCCCACCATCCTCATCTCTTTGGGCTTCTTAATCAGTACACAAGTTATTGTAAGACTGCTCATAGCCACTGTAAAAGATATTGCCGTGAACCGACGATGCATTCTTTAGTGCCATGTACACAGTTTAATTAATATATTTTTGTAGCACTGTATTACCTGATAGGCCCCAGTTTGCGGTACTCAGCCGCGAAGAGCTCAGCGATGGCGTCTCTCTTGTCGTGGTCTTTGCTGTTGCTGCTGCAGCAGAAGCACGTCTCCCTACAATGTCCAGTCTTTGCATTTGAACAGAACCCAGCTTTAGTGAGCTGCAGCAGGGGATCGATCAGTGTTATTTCACGGAATGGAATTCTGTTTACAGTAGAACCTCCAAATAAGACAAACCCTGTAAAAAAGCCACCTTTATAATAAGAATGTTCCGTTGCCACAAGTCTCCTGCATGGAGTGACCACTATAACCCCCCCCCCATGAAGAAATCGCCTTGCTACTGAGACCACTTGAGGCAACCCATTGAATAGTTCTAATAGAGAGGTTCTGCACTGTATTATTCATGTCAGTTGCAAGTCCAGAGAGTGGGGAGTAGTGGTGGTGTTAAAGTGCTATATTAAGGGTGTTAAAATATACCACATTGCACAGTTATTTTCTAACAATTATTCGATATGTTCAAGCACACCCGTGCACACCATTATTTTCTTGATTCACATCCATTGCAAGTTTGCATTGTGTTTCACCAGGACAGTGCTGCTTTGTAGAACTGCTACGTAGGAGTCCACCCCTACGCCCTGTACTACTTGGCGGCGAGGTAGTAGAGCTGAGTCGCTCAGCTGCAGACAGAACCATACTCAGAGAAAGCCAACGTGGTACGCTACTTAATTCACGCACACGCCGATATCACCCATCCATCTCCCGTCCATATACCCCTATGTTTCCTAACTCCATTTAGTACAGCTGCAGCCTAAGCTCCACGTTCCTGATATCTACATCACTATGAAGCTGACCCCCTAATGCCCGCAGCCTCACTACAAATACTTTTTTGTCATTTTTGCTATCTCCCCACCCCTTTTCCTTATATTACCTGGCCCCGAGGTAGTAGAACTGCAGCCAGAACCAGGCGGTGATGAAGCAAAGCATGGCACACGGCAGCCCGAAGATCATCCATGACGTGAACGTAATAGGTGATACCTCCCCGTGCCGGCGATAGATCCTAAAACAACATGATGCAGCATGATTCCAAAGTGTTTCTTCATTGTGGCTTAAAATAAGGCTCATGCATCATTAAATATTTCCCAATGGTCTGTCCATCCGACCGTATAGCCTGCAGTCTGATGTATTACCTGTTGTATACAGGGTGCTCAAACCTGGTTTGTCAGTTAACGGATCGGAGCCTATCTAAATGGACCCAAATGATCAATATTTGGGATGGTTCTAGACTATCAATTGATATGATACTGAGTGCATTATGTTAAAATTTCTATTTTTGAAATTATGCTTTTGACGCATGCCACAACAACACTCAAAAATACACTCAAGTATGACTGTTATCGGCACTCACTCATCGACCTGTCCCTTGAGCACGAGGTTGGGTGGGGACCCAGTGAGCGTGGCTGAGCCACCCGCATTGGCTGCGAACGCGATGCCCAGACACAGCGCTTTGGAGAACATGCGTACTCGTGCCTCGGCCATCGCACCAGCGCCTGAACGTTCCCCGCCATGAGGGGCAGGCGCGCTGTGGCTGAAAGGTAGGAGGGAACCATGATCTTATAGTCGTAGAATATGCATGTCAACCCACTGCCTTCTGTGAGACATGGGTGCACTGTGACTAGATTGTAGTGGAGGTGAATCAGACATTGATAGTAGTTAATTTGAGCTTCGTTAAGGCTTACTTATATGCTGCCATTGTAGCACATTATTTTTACTCCAGCTACTAAATGTTTAAATATTCAAAAGGTGTGACCGTGTCTCTGCACGGGTCTATTCTCTTTGAAGTTTTCTATGTTTATGAAGACTCTGTACCCTGAAAAATGGTCTTATTGAAGTGGTCTCTGTATAGAGGTGGCCTTCATTTCTTAATGTTGTTGAAAGTTCTACTGTAGTCAAAAGGCGTCTGTACACAGACCTGTTTTCCTTTAGATTGTCCATGTCAAGTTTCTCCGTGGCGATGATGGGAGTGTCGCTTGCTGCTGACATGAGCCGCGCCCGTGGGTCCGAGACATTGCCCCCCACTCCACCATTGCCGGCGTCACCCCCACCTCCTTGGGTGGCTATGTACACAGTGGTCATAGTCGTGTCTGACTCAGTAACGTCATCGTCATTGTTGCTGAAAGCAGGAAGAGGAGAAATTGTGCTGGTGTTTTCAGGAATAATCCACATAATCCAATATTTGAGATAACCAACTGAAATATGTTGTATATAATGCAGTTGACTTGTAGGGAAATGACACTATCGTCGAGATAATTAGAGAAGTAATATAAGTAATATCAAGATCATGAGTTACTACTGTAATAGAATTTGTACCTGTTGCATGAATTGGTAAATAAAAACTATAGTAATATACTGAAAGCATTGTAACTGTACATTTTTATTGTACATATTGTGTTTGCTAATGTTGCAAAATAAATGTTATCAAATAAAATAGCACCGCAGAAATTGTGCTTTCTGTGCACATGTTTACTGCACACAGAAATATATGAATACAAGATTATCACCAACACCGCTACTAATAACTTTGAGAACCAAAACCTGATCAATAGTTGAATACTTCAAAAATAATTGTGCATTTGAGAGCAGACAATTATGCAATACTGAAAAAAGACTAAAATGGCCAAAACGAAATAAAAAACAAATACACAAATTCTATTGCGCACCCATGAAAAAATGGCTCGGCAAAATCATATATTTTGATGAGAATCTATATCAACCAATCGACTGCCCATCACCAACTCAAGAAATAGGTCACTGTACAAAAGCAGCTCACTACTCGATTCAACACAAAATCAATGTTTTCTTCAATGAAAATGAACTTGATCTCTGGTGATGATTATCGATTACAGAAGATTTATGTGTGATGCACTCAGATTTAATTTTAAAGTTTGCAATGCTTATATGCTGTGTAGTATACTATGATTTAATTTCATGGTTTGCAATACTGATATGTTGTTTTTTGGTTATGGACACATTTAAAAAGTGCTTTGTATTGCTAAATATCATTGTGTTTAACATTTGATTTTAGTAGTAATACACAATATATATCATGGGAAATGATGAACATGTATCTAAAATCATAAATTTGCCAAATATTTGTTTATAAAATTTTTGATTCACAGGTAACACATTCACATCTTAGGGTTTGTTATGTTTAAATTTGATTTATATGTAAAAAATGCAAGACAGACAATGAAATATGAGAAATATTGATTCAGTAACCCAAATTACCCCACATCACCCGTATGAGATTCTCCACTATAAAATGCATAACAAAGTTCCCTATTCTGGATTTTGTATCCAGACTACACACACATTCTATCTTATCATTTGTATTGCCTTTGGCACAGTGACAATATTGTACAAAGGTCAAAATTAACCAAGCTTACACTTGTTAATGCAAAAAATTTGCATAGCTTATCCTCATTGTGAAAAACTAAACTGAATAGTTATCACCATGCATACACATAATTTCCCTCAGCTAGATCAAGCAAAAAGTTGCAAATCAAAGATTCATTTCAATTTACCAGTGAACATCACATTACAGATTTTGTGTCAAGCTGCTTTCAGTAAACTACTTATTCAAAAATAGGTCTAAAGTAGTGCTGCTGCCATAGAACTTACGAAAATCGTGGCTTCTGTTTCAAAAGTGAGTTGGATCTGAAAAAGTGTTCCATGACAAGGATATGTAAAATCAAATGATTTTTTTCAAAGCCCCACCCTGACATGCGAGCATGCTCATCCATGCAAATTTACTATGCAGTGGATGAGAAATACATGTACATGTAGTTATATATGGTTCTAAAGTTTTAAAACACGTCTGCTATGAGGCACTGCGTTAATTAATCAACGGTGTAATGACTACAATGCCTATTTGGCTTCAATAACCGGAATTGTCTGACTCTAGCTTAATGTACGACATTCTCCAAAACCAGACTTATGATCTTTTTATGAACAGTTTTAGGTTAATGATAACAGAGAAGATAGCTCTATTTTAGATTGATATGAAAACTCAAGACGAAGAAATGAAGAAACTACTTACTCATCGCTGATGTCATCAGCATTGTTGCGTTTCTCCTCATGGTGACCTGGAAAATACAATAGCATATCTGGATGTTTTATGTTCTGAAAGTATGAAGGACATGCCGCCCACAGCATCCAGCAAACCAGAGTCATTTGAATCACCTAGAAAAACACCCACGGCATTCCAATGCATTGTGCCACTTATAATCATTATGACATTTAATTGATCCACGTTCCTGCTTTGAACCTATGCTGGCGCACTTACCAACAAGCTTACCACAAGCACCAGTCTACCCTCTTGCCGCCTTCTACATTAATGTCTTTTTAATTGTCCCCTTTGTGCTACACATGGTAAAATGTCATTTTTAAAAGCCACTGATTCAAGTGCATTTGTTTTACACATTAAAAATGCCATTTTCAAAGGCCATCTAACTACGTCTTACTCTACAACTATGATGGGACCACACTCACTACTACCTTCTACAGATGTATCTTTTTTAGCCTTTCACACCTTGACAAATGTCATTTTCAAGTCACAGCCCCCCATTCGCGCTGTAGAACTATGCTGAGGTACTGACCACACTCACCAGTTTACACTCCTGTCTTCCACAGTGGTATAGTTTTACACTTTGCTTTTTACATCAAATATTCTATTTTCAAAGGCCAATGACCAACGGCAAGGTTTGAGGGTTGGGGGTGAGATGCAGCAGTTGTTTTCCCTACAACAATGTCAATTTCAAAAGCCACTGACAAACACTCCTCCTGTAGAGCTATGCTTCGGGCATACACTGCTGCCTGGTTTCAGTAGTACAATGGCAGAGCCAAGATTTTGGAAAAGGGGGCGCTTAAGGAAGAGGGGGGGCGCACTTAAGGGATTTCATGAAAACCCCTATGAAAATGAAGTATTTTTGGTAGGAAAAGGGGGCGCCCCCCCCCCCCCCCCCGGATCTTCCTATGGTAGTATGTTTATAAAGTTGTGTCCTTTGTTCAATACATTGAAAAATGCCATTATCAGAGACCACTGACCGACGTTCTTACTGTAGTCGCGGAGCTGCTGGAGCACGGCCTCGGCCACGGGCAGCATCATGGCCGTGGTGGCCGTGTTGGAGATCCACATGGACAGCAGCCACGTGGGCAGCATGAAGCCGAACATGATCCACCTGCAGGCAGGCGTGGTGACAGTCAGAGGCAGGCAGGGAGATATTCAGGCAAGAAGGCAGGAAGGGAGTGAGGGAAACAGCGAGACATAGACATTAAACAGGCATCTAGGAAAACAGGCCAGAGGGACTGGCTGACTGACTCGCAGACAGGCGGGCAGACAGATTCTAGTTATGTAAACCGTGAAACTATATCCTGTATACATGTATGTACCTAGTTTTGATAATAATGCAAAAAATATAAATGTGGACTATTCAAAATGGATCCATTGACTTAATCTTAATCAAAAGAGCCAAAAATCAATCACTCAACTAATCATCGTGGATTTCACGGCTTTCTCATTCACGCAGCCTTCAAACTCCATATCCATGTCCAATACGTAATCAGCCCAAATAGATAAGGATGATAACTAACAGGCACATTGCAGGTTTTCACAAAAAATACATGAATAGAAACACTAATATTTGGTAGGTTGTTTGTAAAAGACAAATGTGTATGTTTTTCAAAGTGCAAGTGACATTAAGCGTTGTACTCACTTCGGCTGGGACCCGACGACCCGCAGGATGCGCAGTGCCACGCGGCGGTGCAGGCCCGAGTTCTCGATGGACACAGCCATCATGAGTCCGCCGATGAACAGCAGGGAGCTGTCCTGCAACAATCACAGCACAACCTGCTATCTCCATCCTGTCTATCTCGAATCTTCTGCTATCTTGATGTTTTTGTTGTTGTTTTTGTTATCTTGAATATTGCTCTGCAATTACACCGCTATACTTTTTAATGGTCTTCCAGCTTATAAGTTATTTAATGTCCATGTGTTGCCACAAAATACAGTATATGATCTATCGGTTTCAAAAGTTTTTTAGTATAGCCCCCACCCACAAAAACAAGAAGAATCAAAACAAAAAAACTGCATCTGATTACACACTAACGCAGCATAGTTTTCAACCTTTTCCGGGCACTGTGGGCGTGGACTGACCTTATGGACCCCCTACAAACAACACCCTCTCGGCAAATACACAGATCCCTTTCTGAAATGCGCCAGCATTGGACACAGGCGGTGGTCATCTGGGTATAAAGTGCCACTCTACTTCTAAGTATCAAGGCCAAGGACAGTGTTGATATGACACATTTAATAACAGCCCAATTCAGAATAGTTGTTTATTTTCTTATCACTAACACCTCAGAGCGCAGTTAAAGTTGAATGAACTGTTTTTAGCCAACAGTGGTCTACCTTGGTATGGAACAAATTAGGCCTTAGTTACGGCCGATCCAGGGAGTTGGAGGGGGCGGGTTACAGCTGGGTGCGCTGACTGTGCTCTCCCTCTACCCTTTCCAGCCAAAATTAGGGATATGGGAAATAAAACAAAAAAGGGGGATGTGGGTCTATTGTGGGATTTCTTCACCTCTTTTGCCCCCTCCCCCCTTGCGCCCCTGATATTATGAAGCTGCAGCAAATATATCATACATGTGGTCCTGGTCCCTTTATAGTGATGGTCTTAATAGAATGTTCTACTGTGACGTAGATAAAGAAAGACAAGAAATATACCATCTGAAAACAAATTCACTGGTTTTCTATTTATAAAAATTGCAGTGCTAATTTTGAGATAAATGCATAATTTTAAATCGTTCATCTCATATTTTGATAATGTTTGAAAAATGAAAATGCCACAAAATTGAAAGCTATGTATTAAGATATGTATTAAATGATATTTAAGGTTTCATCTAGTAAATCATATTTACATGTACAGAGAGCCTTCTTCCTATACAATGCAGCATTGTCAGTTTTCTCGGGTTGATCACTCAAAAGTCCATGTTCATGCCATCATATATCACGTATGCGTGTAGGCGTGAGATGTGACGATGACAATGCAGATACACATGTTATCGGTCTCTATGGCTATCATTACATTGGTGTTGAAAATTGTAGTGGCAGGGTCAGACGAGGTGGACATTCAAGACAGTCATGATGATGATTATAATTATCAGTGTTTTGGTGCATTGTTTCTCTTGACCTTAAACTGAGATATCATTGATGGGACGGTAGTGCAATGATTTGCAGTCAGAACAGATTGATAACTGGCATTAGCAATTTATTTTTCACTAGGGGTGGGATGGGTCGGTGGGCGGGTAGGGTTACAGAAATAGTGGGGTGCGAGGAAAAGGGCTGCCCCAACGAGGGGTGTAGGATTTACAAGAAGTGGGACGTTGGTTGGGAGGTGGAGCTGAAAAAGAGCCATGTGAGAAAAAAATCCAAAAAGAGAGATGTCAAATGACTGCACAAAAAGGTATACGAGATCTCTTTACCCTCTATGACACTCCCCCCCCCCCACACCCCCTGCCCCCCAGGCTGCAAGTCTTGAAACATGTAGGGCATAACTATGAAAATTGAAGATCCAAAGAGACAGGTTAGTGAATAACAGCCGTGAACGTTTGCTTCGCAATAGCGCACTTGTTTGTTTGTTTTGTCAAACTATAATTGGATAACAAACACATGTGAGTTATTCTGATGTTTCCAATTTGAAAGATTTTTAGGTGACAATTTTGTGGGAAAACTTAAACCTAGTATGACAGATGGAAAAACCTTGACATACATGTGTTTCAAATTATGCTATATTGTGATGTGAAATTCTCCTGTGGGTCAAAGTACCATGGCTAGAGCTGCACAGTGAGGGGGCTACCATTTATCATGGCCCATGGAGGGCTATGAATATTTTCAAGCAATTGTATATTGCCACATTGTCTGATTGTCACAGAATTGTTTTTAAAAGGTAGTGTCATATTTCACCATATATAAACATGTAGATCTAAGTCGCAACTTCTATTTACACTAAAAGTTCATGAATTAGAAAATTGATTGGACCCACTCTTTATACCACATAACAAAAATCTACTGGACATAAGAAAAGAAAAAGTTCAGGGATGAAGATTGGGGGCTGTCAGAATGTTTAAGTTTAACTACTTTCAACCACTTACACTTCAAAGGCAACATTGTATTCTCACTACAAGTCTCAAACATGCAAATACAGTACGTAGGACCTCCCTGTAAAGCTAGCCATTGGTCTGTCTACGTAATCGCAATGGACATGTGGTCTGTTTAGAGAGGGTTCGATGAACCCGGTCCTTGGTAGTTTCTTTAGTATTAAATGCTCCAGACTGCGAAGAAGGCTCTTTATAAAGATGTTCCTACTTAGCCGTTATTCTGTAGTGATGAAAATAGCGACAATCACTCAATTTGTTTATATACCAGTTTAGCTGCCTACATATCTCTCATAAAGCAAGAGAACAGTCCTGTGATAAGGCACTCCAGTCTGTTTTTGCCGTCTGCTTCAAGTGGTGGTAATGGGCTATGGAGACCTTGTGGGGACATGCATGAGACCTATAGGCCATCATTCTGCACTATTGCAGCAGTTAATCTCTGCACAAATACAAATAAACACTCCAAAAGGTGAAATGTTTATGATCAACTGGGCTTCGTCCTCCATAGTAAATATTGACCTTGTCAGGACGTCCAAGTCGTGTGCTACCACTTTGATGACAAAGGTCTTTAATTTTCAAGGAACCAGTTCTTATTTTCACACGTTAGACACTTTGACAATTAGGGTCATTGCAAGTTGAGTAAGGATACGCTGGAATGTAATGCCATTAGTTTTCGACTTTCCCTCCTCAACCAGAAGTCATTGCTAACAGGGTAATCATGAGGCCGTTGTGAAAAGATTTGTTTTTGCGAGAAAACTAAATACTATCGACAAAAGATTTGTAGGAAAGAGTAGGTTGCTATTACCGCGCACGCACGCACGCACGCACGCACATACAAGCACACCGGGTGCCAAGTTGTAAAGAAATTATGTTATGGTGTAATATGGTGTATACACCCCTAATTAGGAAATAGAACTCAACATTAGGAAATATAGATCAGTTTTTGGAGGGTCACAGGTAGAGGGTCCTCATTGGTTAATTTGAAGGACAAATTACTGTTAGTTAAGCATCCCCGTTATACATACACATATGCCCACATAATCACTGCAAGAGGGATGTGGAATTATAACATCTCCTATAACCCCCTGTGATAAGAAAATGAAAAGGATTGCAGCAGTGCATTGGGGTGGGATTGGGACCCACTCCCACCCAAATGCACTGCTGCAATCCTTTTCATTTTCTTCTCACACGTCTGTAATACGCATATCTGGTGGGGTTGTTAGAGAGAAAATGTACCAAGCTGTATTACATGTAAGGTGCAAGTGTTTTCTAAGTTGTTAGATCTGCTCTTCTGGTGTCAATAGATATGTTTTGTTACATAGGCACGTGTATTTGGCTGAATTTAATGACACCAAAGATGTCCTGCTGAGAGTCTGTCGCTGTGTAATAACAGCGTGCAGAGAGATCGATGCTTCGCAATCAATATGTGATGTATGCTGACAACAGCAGCAGGTTAAAATAATCAAGGATGGCCTACAGCCTGTGTTCGCAATTACGCTCCAAGCGTACACACTACACGCCACATACGGCACGCGATGTTATAGGGACATGGACGCCTGTGGGAATGTTCGTGGGCGACCGCGACGGTCGACAAGCTACAACAAGCTACAGCGATCCACGACAGGCGATATTTTCACCCCCTGCCCATGTGACCAATGAAGTGACCCTTTGATATTCGGGGAGAAAAATTGCATCTATCTGCAGCTTTAGTTTGTTGATGTTGCATGTGATTTGTAGTGTTTAATGTGAACGTAGTCTACTTTTACTGTTCTTGATACCAAGATGGACAAATTGTAAAACTTATTCTGGTGAACACAATGCGATGGGCAGAAAATAAATATACAATGAATGCCCCACGCCCTCTCCCCCTTCCCAACCACAACCCATGAAAACGTACAAAATGAAATTAAAATGAAATTTTAATTAAAGAAATAATCTTCGTTGTTTTTACTATCCTGCCAATTTCTATATAGTCCCATCACTTGGGCACAATCATTATGCAAAAACCATTCCAATGTGTGCCAGACATAATAGCAGGTCTCCAGGGTGTCCTGAGGAGAGAAGCGTGTACTAAGTCGACCAATACATACAGTAGAACCTCAAATCAAGACCGCCTCTCTGTTGAGACCACCTCTCTGGTGAGACCACCACTTAAACAAAACCATCTTCTGCAGTCCCAGACGTTTATGAAACGGCCACTTTTATGAACATAGGTAAAGAGACCACCTCTCCATTGAGATCACTCGTGTGGTCCAAATAGAGATTCTACTGTAACAGAGGTTGGCGTCGGGGTGCTGTGTTATAACAGACAGAGCTAACAGAACGCGCGTTGGACACGTCCCTGCATCGTAATGTTATACAATGTACTTATATTAGCACTCACACAGTCAGTGCAAATATGAAAGGCAAACATGGCTATAGAACAGCGGCCTTCAGTCCAATGTTAACACGGCCCGTCCCTTCAGGTTATGGTGCACACCGCCGGGTCAGTGACCGTATAGTGCATGGTTTCTTCTTGGCAATGAGACTGTTTTTTTAAGACTGCAACCTTCATCACTCGCAGGTCCAGTTTTTTTTTTTACAAAAGGGCTGGGGACGCAACCACATAATGTAAATGAAATTGTGTGCAAAAGAGTGTGTGTGCCCCCTGCGCCCTGCCCTGGATCTGTCCATCTTTAAACCACAGGTCACAATGAATACGTAGACCACCTCACTATTCAGATGACTTGTGGCCACTCTTTTGGGTAGTCCTAATAGAAAAAATAGTGTACATGATGAGATCATCTCTCGCAATCTTGTGGTTCTAAGTCTTTTTCGGAGAGATAACAATTTTAACAGTATTAGAGACCAATTCACTACTGAGAACACGAGGCGACAACTCCTCCGTGTGGTCCGGAGAGTTTCTGCTGTAGTTAATAATACCAATCCTGTGCTCTATCACCATACATAGCTCCCTATTGTGACTGTCAATCATGCAATAGAGAGAGGTGATGGGATAATAATCGTTGGCTAAATCCACATACAATGTGTCTAGACTTCATTAAAAATAGACTTAGATTCGACAAGTCATGGGGTCCGAAAATAGTGTCGTGTCAATGTGTCCATTTTAGGACATTCTACCAAGCTCACATGTCTATTTTTTTCATCTTGTGATGTCCGTGGAGAAGAATCTTAAGTGCGCACACATCTTGATGGATAAGGCTCTTCAGTGTGTGCCTTTTACAGGTTAGAATGTGTTTGAAAATGGACGTGTGAGATTGTCATTTTAGCCCATGTTAGGCTTCTAGACTTGCATTCAATCATGGTTAATCTTTTTCATACAGTGAATTCGTATCATTTCAATTAACAGCATTGTAAAGTATCGGGGTCATGAGATAACTATAGATAACATTTAATTGACTAAATGTTGAAGAGAATGCTGATATAGCCATCAAAATGCCTCGATGGTCCTAATATCCCCCAATGCACAATTATACTTTCTTAGTATGCTATTATTGTTTGTCAGATTTTGTCATTAAAAAGAATTGGATATGTGGAAAACGTGATATCATTGAATTATGATTTGATGCATACTTATATGCATCTTGTTGCATACATGTAATAGTGGACGGCATGATATGATCATATTTTCGAGTGTACAAAAGAACCTCTCAACCAACAGCATCAGTGGACTGGTCTCGACTGGTCTCAATGAAAAGGTGTTTCTGTATGGAGATGCGCAATGGTCTGTTATGAAGGCACGGGTCCTCGATAAATAAAGGTATGCTTAAGAAGATTAAAAGCTCCACTGTATGTGTCGTTTTCAAAATTTATATAAATATATATATGCATGACTGATTTGAAAATATAAGAAGTGGGGGAATAAAAATAGTTTGTAAAGCACTTGTATGTAAGTGCTTTGCCATGTTAAATATCAGAGATAGAATCATGGCTGATTAGGGCATTATGAAAGTTTAGTGCATTGTTGGTGCACTTTTTACATGTGTATAAACATTCCAAGAAGTAATGTTATAACTGCTGTCAATAGTGGAAGAATTTAAAGGGAGCTTATCATACAGAATGGTAAGATTATATATTATTTCATTTCTCAAGCATCAGTAGCGGCCATTTTGAAAACCTGTTTGAAACAACCTCTCAGCTATGCCTAATTTTCCTCTTGATGATTATTTTTATACCGTCAAGAACGAAATAGAGATCCATTTCTTTCTAACACATCTAGAAATCAAATTAAAATTTACAGAGTATCAGATTCGGTCAGTTTGAAAATCTTCACACAAATCATGTCTACCAGAATATATTCCAGAGTACATACACAAAGGTATATAAAAAAGAACTTGGTTTGGGGTATCTTTATGTTGGGTGTGTGTTGAGTGTGGGGGGGGGACTATTACTTTCACAAAACAGCTATAAGCTAAATCTTGGGTTTGAGTGCAGATTATACGGAGTATAATCCGCGGCCGACCTCTGACTATTGACATTTAATCCTGTATTATACTGTATAAGTTTATTCAAATAAAGCTAGTGTATATACAATCATTGTCGGGTTAGGACTTGTATTCTAATTATTCCCTAATGTAAGTTGATTGTATTTGAACGATGTCTGGTAAATATCTCATTTCCATCTCAGACAAATAAATGTAAAAAAATGATGATAATGAAATTCACAATAACTAAATGTAAAAACCACAACCCTTCGCACTTAATGATACGTTTGAAAATGGGCTTAATTAAGTGATGAAACTATTGATAAAACATGAACAAATTTCAACATTAAGTACATCATTTAAATGGACTACCAATACATGTCTATTGTGTAACCTAGCACGTACGCTGACAACCCATGAAAGCACTGACTGCCTCCCCTGGCAAATGCATGTGTTTTTACGTCATCCAAGGTGCTACTTATAACAACGTTGGTTGCTTTTATTCCCTTAATTGGGATGTTTCCCATGGTCCACTCGTCCACATGACGTCCTGTCATAACCACACACTGAATAAGGACTATTAAAGAGAACCGCCGCAGATCGCTTCAATCACATCCCAGACAGCATATAATTGTTAGAGCATCGTTGTGTACTTCAATCACACGTGTTTTCTGTTTTGTCTAAGCCTAATAAGGGCCCCTCAAGTTCGTTAGTGTTGCTCTAATTCATTGCCAGATAAAATGTTACTAAATGACTAATAGGTGAACAATCCAGCTGCTATGTTGATTACATTTTGCCCAGTCATGGAAATTTACCCTTATGTTTCACTAGTTTGTCAATATGAACTGGACCATGGTCCACTAGTCAATGTGGTTGTGTGTTAGGCCCGTAGAAAATTCCCTATTAGCATAGAAGATTTCCGTGCTGTGAAATTTTAGAACCCTGTAATGCTTTGGGTGGAAGTGGACTGAACTCACGACCTTCTGATTAACACAGATGGCAAAGTATGCCTAGTCAGACGTGCTTACCATTAACACCAACCATCCTACACACCCGGACTCCTCTACATTAGTGCCACCAAGACATGTAGGCCCTATCATGGGCTCAAAGATTACTAATTCGTCCGGTGCGCGTACTATGCCATGGTGTGGGTTCCAGACCCTGGGCCACTTTTCTTACAGTACATTGATGTTTTGGGGCTAGTCAGTTCATATTCAGTGGAAGCCCGGGTTGGTTTACTTTAAAAAGACAATTACAATTAAACATTTACAAATGCTTCACACAAAATGTTTATGATATGAAAAATAAAAAAGAGGACTGATTTCAGGTGTGAAATCTAAAATGATCTAACTACACAGCTGGTTTCTTTCCAAAGAATGCTAGGGGTCTGTCGATGCCTGTGAAGGTTTATGTCAACGAAACCTTGGTCTTAATTAGAGGTTCGATTGTATCTCTCATTACATTACAACGTCTCTGTTATTTCCACCCACGGTGTGAGTGTCATTTTTAGCCCATGATAGGCGTCTAGACTTGCATTCCTTCATGGTTAATCTTTTCATACAGTGCATACCATTTCAATTAACAATATTGTAAAGTATCGGGGTCATGAGATAAATATAGTTGGTCTAAATAGAAAGGTGGTCCCTTTAGAGAGGTGACCAATTGAGAGGTTCCAATCACTGTATCTGCTATTACCTTGATGTAGTTTCTGGCGATCTTGCTGGCAGGCATGACCCCCATGAGGGGGAAGATGACGGCTGGCAGGAGGGCGGTGACGGCCAAAGGCAGGCACTCCGTCACCCAGTACACCGCCATCACACAGACGCCGTACGCTGCGCGCGCCTCCTGAAACAGAGACGGGGCTGTTAGACCTGTGAAAGGGTAGAAGGGCTGGCGGGCTGGCGAATCGGTGGACATAGGGCAAGCAGGCAACTGGCATTCTCTCACCCAGTACACTGCCATCAAGCTTATGCCATATGCCGCATGCGCCTCCTAGAACAGAGCGGGGACAGTTAGACAGGAGAGCAGGTGGATGGGCCGGTTGGACAGAAAGGTAGGTCAGACAGGCAGTCAATGCGTCACCCAGTACACAGCCATCATGCACATGCCGTATGCTGAACGCACCTCGTAGAACAGAGAGGCGACTGTTAGATTGGTGGATGGGAGGGAAAGCTGGTAGAAGGGCGGGTATATGGGTGGGCTTGAAGGGCAGGTGGGCAGGCAAGCGATCACCCAGCCATCAGGCACACGCCACATAACATAAGCCTTTTGGTATAGGGAAGGGACTGTTAGATAAATAGAAGGACAGGAAGACACTGTCAACTAGTACACCATCATCTCACACACCATAGACTAGTGGGCGTGTGGAAGAACAGACACGGCCGGGGGGGGGGCATTCATGCATGCTGCATGCAGGCGTACAGGATCAAACTGTAATCCCAACTTCAAACAAGAACAACTGCATATCTAATGTCTCCAGAATACCCCGTGTCGTGGTTCCCAGCCAGGCACAAGTTCACTTCTCTTACAATAGTGTGAATACTAGATTTTCAACCACCACATGCACTGTTAGCATTTGATCAATATCATTGACACTCATAACCGAGTAGTTTGCCATCTGAGGTGTAAGATGCGCTAGACAAAATCAATGTGAACATTGCCGTGGTCTGATGGTTTTATGTGCGGAGCATATTGAACATCATTGAACGTCCAAACAATTATATAATCGTAGTAAACTTTACTGTGCACTATGAGATAAGAAACAGATGAATGGGAAAGATTAATCTACCTTTTAGCAACATGTTAAAGACAAGGACAGTGTACCAGTCGACGATGGTTGCGATGCTGCGACTGATTCGGCTTCAACATTCGCGTCAATGTGGCCCCAACTGATTAGTGTGCAGTGCCATTACCACTGATCAGAGCATTATTCTGTCATTTTGGGCCAAAGTGACTTATATAAATGTCATATGTCGTCTGCAAAGTTGTTTTTACCTCGATCACTAAGTGGGTAGAATAATTACTCACTTTCTCGTCATGTTTATAGGGTGAAGACATTAACCACCGCGAACCGCTTTCTTAGTAGCCATCTATTCTATTTATTTTTAAGCTTGGTTGTATTTTCTGTCAGTGTAATAGTTCTGGTAAATTCTGTAGACAAACGAGGCACATTTAGATTCTTTGGTAGTCTTATAGTTCCTTTCCATGCTGAATATTGGACCATTTTGACCTTTTTAGTACATTTCTGTATACCATAAAAAACATGCAGTGACTTTTGAAAGTACATGCATATCAGCTTTACATTTGTATGATATTGTGTAACATTCTAAATATCTCCAAAAATATTTAGTCGGGCCTACGACTAGTTTTTCATTGCCTTACGTAAATATATAAAACACAATCTGTAACTTGTGTCTATAATAGATCATAATAAGAGGGTCTGGATTGGCTGGAGAGGAGGTAGCAATCATCTTATCTCAAATGCAATATATATGCACTATATAGGTGGAAATAAAACAATTTTGTGATTCTTGAAAAATCAGTGGTGACACAGACTTAAGCAATAATTTGCATATAAACACGACGTCACTAATGCCGCCTAATGCCGTCTGATGGCGCTCACATCCGGGTCACGTCCGCCATTACAGGTGCGCGCTTTTACCGGTATCTTTTCAATTTGGCATAATTGTTTGCTTCTGGACACATTAAGTGACACCTTCAGTGCAAATGATTGTCTTTTTACCTTTGTAATAAGCTTTTATTTGGTTTGATACCGCAATAGATTATGTAGGCCTGCTCTATGAAACAGAATTTTCCAGAAGATGGACAATTTAGCCAGCTTACCCTCTGACAAAGACCAGAGGTAAAGTCGTCTGAAGAATAAGATGGATATAAGACAGAAAACCATATAATATGCAGATTCAGGGGTGCATCTTCATTCGTTCTGCACATATTGTCCAATTAGAAAATTTTAAATAGAGCATATTCAAAATGTTGAAAAAATGCTACGCGACATTGCGGAGAGAGAGCAAAACGTATGCCTCAGCCCCTATCCCACCCCTTTTTATCATCCCAATATTGAACTTCTGGGTGGAGACGCAACTAAGAAATGGAGGTACACAGGGCGGTATAAGGAAACCTATGGAATACATTAACACTCAACTCTTCACAGACGTACTTTTAAAAGATGGAATAATCATACACACCATAAAGTATATTTCTCATCTCCTTGATTATGTACTGCATCACATCTATTGAGAGATCCCACAAGCACACGAAGTTGATTGTAGCATTGACATGTCATAATAATTTACAATACCAGGTAATGTGTGTTTCCAAAGCTTGCTTGTGTATCAAATCTAACCACCCCTCTCAGTTGTATAGCACACACATCCCTACCATTGTATTCATATAGCTGAAAACTATGCTCCCATTGGCTCCGGTTTACTGTATCAAGTGGCCCTGGTGGAACTCTAACTCTACGTATTCATCAAAAGACCAAAGTGAACATCTACAAAGAGACCACCTCTTCATCGAGACCATTTGAGGACATCCCGTGGCGTTGTAAAATTAATAACGGCCAATCTCATGCCCTACTTCTGAGGTATGTACCAGCCATAACCGCCCCCCCCCCCCCCTCGAAACTATGAAGATCTGAAGATCGAATTTGGGGGGGGGGGCTCAAATAAGGGCTGTGAAGCAACCCAAATACTTATTCAATTTCTGTAAAAAAAATCACATGTGGTCTAATTCATATGCTTATCAACCTCAGAAAACTTATGGGGCACTGTTTTGGAGGAAAAAAAACACAACAACTTAAAATGAGCCGCCCTAATGTACTTATGTTGGGTGAGGGTACAGGCGGTCAATGAATCCCACATCCCTTGTTTTTGGTCTTGTTCTCCACATATCTCGTTTAGGCCTTTTTTTTACATCCCGTTCGTCCGTCAATTATTCAAACCCTGCAGAATGAGCACTTCAGCTAAATTACAGATGGAGGGCGAATATAAAGCGGTTGTGACTTTGAATCCAATCACAGGTTGCAATGTGATACAGCCGTGTCGTATTCCGCCCCACACTACATGGAGTCTAAATGTACGTCATGGTGACCAGCACCCCCTGTGAGTCCTAACGTTGCGCCGTAACGTGGTGGTGAGGGGGGGCGGGGGGTCACTTATTGGTGTTATTTGTCATAGGCTGCAAGGCCGATTATAAAAGTGATAAAAGTGACTATTACCTTTGTAGCCATTTATCACAAAGATGCTTAGATGCTCTTTTTGCACGTAATGTAATAAAAACTTCTGTCACGTCGAGTGATTGTGTATGGTGGGAGATGTACAACAATGCTGCGGCTTCTTTCTATTCTTATTGCGGTTGCTGTTGCTGTTCTTGTTCTTGTTGGCATTGTCATCATTGTTGTTTACTTGTTTATAGTATTATGGGGAGACGGAAGAGAGCCGCTGCAGATTTTTAAGTTTTTTGTGTATGTTTTGTGTTGTGTTTTATATTGTTAGAAGCTGGACAGTTCGACTTGTGGGCAGAATTTACTACGACGCGTGTTACGAGGCAATGAATGATACCCTTCTCAGCTCAGTTTAGTGGTTCCATGGCAAAGAGCCTCTTTTTGGTTTCACAATGAGATACATGTGAAAATAGCTCAAGGACCCCTTCTTTACTCTCGCTCTAGTCTGACAGTCACCAAAGTTTTACTGCGGGTAGATGATTCAGAAATACATAAAAGGAAAAATGATTCGACCTTTTGACTCAACAAATCTGATTCGACTTTGATACACAGGACTGTCTCACCTTTGCTGAAATGATAAACCTTAATAAATATGATGACCAACATTGTCAATGTCTCATAAATAAAATAAAGGTGGTGACAACATCGCCAAAATTATAGACCCAAATCAAAACTGTTAACCCCTTATGTTATAAACATGGTCACAGTTCTGTACTTTTATGTCTTGGTGCAAATAGAACAGAAATCAGTGATTTTTTAGTGGCAAATATTGGTCTTTGTTGGACAAATACTTTGCGCACACATCGTGTTTACTGTTCAACGTGAACATGCGGAATCCACTTGATTGCTCTACATTTGCATGACATACATCAACTTGCCCTTAGACTAGCCATATATACCCAATCCAGGGTAGTATATACCCCCACCTTTTTGTCTATAAATCACACCCTAATTGTTTTTTAGCATATTGACGTGTGCTAGTAGGTTTAATGCAATTCGAACAACTTCACAGAGATATTTACTGCTCAAGTTTCTTGAATATGATTATGACACAGTTGAACCTGTCGACTTCCCATTTAAGGACACCTGTCTTATGTGGATACTTTCTACTTCTCCCCTTTTCTACTACAGACCATATATAAAGCATAGGCAGATCCAGGGGGGCGCGCTCCGCCCCCCCCCCCCCACCAAAATACTTCATTTTCATAGGGTTTTCCATGAAATCCCAAAGTGCGCCCCCCTTTTCCTTAAGTGCGCCCCCCTCCCCCATTTTCCAAAAAACTGGATCTCCCTATGACTATGTATAAAGTGAACCTTTAAAATACATCTGTCATACGTGGACACTTATAATTATCACAGCACCCTTTTAATATATATCATATGTAAAGTGATCCTCTCTCTTCAGGACACCTATCTTATGTAGACACTTTTCACTTCTCCTTTTCCCTAATGTTCTGAATGTAGACCATATATTAACTGGACACCCGTCCTCATGACTTCCTAGTATAAAGGTGTCCACATAAGACACAGTCCACTATACTTGGAAACTCACCGGTCTGTCCAGTATGAGCGGCATGGGCATCAGGATGAGGGGAGTGAGCACGAACACGTAGGTGCGCCAGTACGTGGCGCCCAGCCGCCGCCCCACCGTGCTCAGCGCTCCGGAACACCAGGACGACTTCATCATGGATCACTGACTCAGCCCAGTCTAGATCACTGATTGTGTGAATTCTGGATCACTTACTTTGTCTAGTCTGTATCACTGTTTGTGTGATATGGATCACTGACTGTGCCTATTCTGGAATCACTGACTGTGTCTATTCTAGATCACTTACTGTGTCTAGTGTGTATCACTGATTGTGAGACATCGATCACTGACTTCGTTTAGACTGCGTCACTGAATCTGGGTCTAAAAATTTGTTGCTAACCTTAAAAACCCTGTGGAAGATAGCACATTAATAAGTTGATGAGTTTTGGATCACTGATTCTGCCTAGTTTGGATAACTGGATGGCATGTCTCTGGATCTGCAAATCCTTGGTCTGTGATATATGACATATATATAATTAACTTGTGAACTCTGGATCACTGACTACAGCTGTATCTGCATCTGCAGCAGAGGCAGGGATGTGATCCACTTTGTCACTGTCTGTGTATTTCTTGTACTTGAAGGTTTTAGAGACTAGAATGTCTCTGCTAGGGGTCGCTTGATACTAGTGAAATAGAATCACAGTTTGCTCTTCGGGATATTTCTCCCCTTTTTTGTTTGTTTGTTTTGATTTTTTAAACTTTCTGATCACTTATTGCTTTTATATACCTAATTATACTATAATTTATAGATGCGTGTGTAATGTTACATCAAGCTATATATCCTACGCGCTGGTCATGTAGTTGTATAAAATTCGAACACATTCCTTCTGATGGGGCACCCAGATTACAATACAGAAGAATCCATAGTAACAGCCTCTATATGTAAAATCCATGGGTCTTTAAAAATATCAATTATACCCACAATGCACACGAAATATTTTCCAAAGTAACTGCAGCAAGATCCAGCGCTAGAGCTTCCAAATAATCCTCTGCACACAAATGCTTCCACAAAAGCTAATGTATGTTTTGCTCACAAAGGAGTCTGGGTCACGCTTTAAACAAGTGGTCTCGTTGAACACGTAGATATCCAGCAACTTCAAAATGCATCATTGTTTAAGATCATCACTGAGCTGCATTCATACTCCAGATATACTTCGAAACCTGTAAAACCACACACAACCCGTTAAAATACTCAGAATGTAGGAAGATGTAATTCAATCTCGTTTTATTCTACTTTTACAACACGTTAAATGATTGCCATTGCCAATAGATTGCTGTACAATGATCAAAAATGTGTCATAAAATTTGTCTTTTATTTTACTTTTCGAGTTTGCGTACTGTGATGCCTATTCAGTTCATACGCGGTCTTGATTGATGCTGAACTTCAGCACTCTTCTGTATCTATTGCAGTATTAATATTATTACAATCCAACTGCAGCCACTTGCGTTTTCTATCAATAAGTTTGAAAAGTGCAGGTACATACGCTGGACTGATAACAAAAAGTCGGCAGTAGACTGATAAGACGCCACCCCGCCGGCTGCTGTGTAGTCTAATAACTCTTCTGCAACTTCTGTTACCCCTATTTGCTATCTCTACCATTCACGTACCTTCTTCGTACATCCACTTTCACGCCTCACAACATCAACTCTCAACTCGAAATTGACATATGATAGAGGAGTCTTTCTCCAACTACATAGGGCCACATCTCTAAGCATCAGCCCGGACTTGAACCCGGCACCACTACATTGTGGCACTTATTCACAGATGCATTAGACCACGCGGTCATCCTGACAGACATAACGTGATCTTGCATTGTAACTGCGGTTGTCAATGCTCCTACCACATAGTACATTTAGCAATGTTCATTGAGGTGTGTCACACACGTGTTGACTATCCATAAGTACTAAGTGAATAGGTGTCTCAATGGCAGTGGTCCAGGGTTCGAGTCACGACAGAGGCTATGCGATACAGCCCTATATAGACTTGGAGAAAGACTCCTCCAACGTCTGTATTAATGATTGTATTAATTGCGATACACACCAACTTGAACTGGCTACATCAGTTGCGGCAATCCACTCGCAGCAAGACTGCAACTAGGATCATTGTGAGAATATGTCCAGACTGGTCCAACAAAATGTCACCTACTAACTCACTTGCGTGTTAACTGTCTCAGATCGCTCGCGACTATCCGCTGCAGCGTCTTCATTTGTTGCTGAACAGACGTCCTTTTGAACATGACTTACAGTTCAATGGTTCTAATCGGATGCTTCTTATTTATACTCCACAGTTTTTGTATCATAACCATAATGTAATACATGCGTACGCATGATTACTGCAGGAATGGAAATTTATGTGTTGCAACCAGTATGTAGACACTGGTTTTAAGATAAAAAAAGGTGGGTCCATTTCATGGGTTTTGTGCACACAAAAGCTAGCAGACATGCTAATAACCCCATGAAAATGACACTGGGGGTGGGAGTGGGGTGGGAGAGAGAGAATGCATAAAAAACAAATCACGGTGGTGAGATCCTTGGCTAAGGGGGACGCGTTTAGGGTACAAATGTTCCTTGACTCTGGTGCTCAGGGTCCTGCCTGTTTCCCCAACATATGTCTCTTGGCACTGAGGGCAGTTAACCGCATAGATGATGCCACACCCGCACCTCTAAGTAACTTTTGCTCACATTATCATAAAAGTTTATTTCACATAAAATGCATAACGAAATATTACAGTCCAGGATAGAATATAGTCAAAACATAATTTTAAAAGATGTTTTTGCAAATTTACAGAGAACTTAAGAATTTAAGATCAGAACGAAGTTAAGCCTTGAAGTTACTTGAGGCCGATAGACTGTAATGGCCTATTGTTCAAGTGCCAACTTTCAACTACTTTGACATTTTGACATGTAAGCGGTTACCGAAAAGCAGTTATCGATAATGGGCTACGAAATTCAAACTAATTAACGGGTAACGGTTTTTACTCAAGTAATCACAAAGCTATATCATCAGCGGCGCCCCCAAGTAACTTCAAAAGCCGTGCTGACGCTTACCAACAACTTCAGTAATTCCAACGTGGGTTGGTGACACTTCTACTCGCTTCTCTGATTGGTCGAAAGTTGCGAAAGTTAATGAGAAGATGGCAGACCCTATAAAGTCCACTCTCCGCAGCCACATTCCATCACTTGCTGATTTGCATTCGGAGTATACACACGCATTCTAATAGCTTTATAAAATTCTACTCATTCGGGAGAAAAAAGAGGAAAACAACAATTGACAACCAGGATCACTACAGAAGCAGGACGCTA
>CM032668.1:37025214-37042516 GCA_019095985.1 Streblospio benedicti | reverse complement strand
CAACATAGACTTTTCAAAAGACACGAAGATGGTAAGAATACAATGCACGGAACTGTGATGGTTGTATTTCAGCAGAAACAAGAAACAGATACCATTAAAGCTTGATGATACAGATTCCACCTGCTTCAAAGATTTCGAGTTATTTTCAAATGTTGAAGTACCTTCTAGTCTACAAGGGAATCCAAAGCAGAGAAATATTCCCGATCTCTCTCTGCAGAGGATAAGACTTGAAGATCTTCATCCACATTTTAAAGACAAATATATCTTTCGCATTGGAGAACTTCATACTGTAGTCTGTGCTCTTAGAGCCATTGGCTCTCTCATTGAAAGTAGCACCGTTGATGATGCATGGATATGTGCTGATGTGTATGGACCTCAAACTACTCCACAAATTACTGCAGAAAAGCACACGAAAAGAGGTGTCACTGCTCAAACAACAACATTAATAGCACTGTCAAAATTAAATTTGTCACATTTCTTTGAAAGTCATCCTTCCTTGCTTGACAAAATATCGCCAGATATCCATGCCTTCTCAAATGAACTAGCCAATAGCACAGAGAACATTAACCTCCATGTTTATGTCATTGACTTGTTAGATGATTACATTATATTATGAAAAATATACTGTTACCCATTCTTGCTTCCCTTCTCTATTAAACTCTGGTTGAAAACCATCACTTTTACTCCATAGTATCAGACAAAAGAGGTTGCACCCAAAGTTATTACTGAGCTAGTAAAATGTGGCTGTACTACAAGCCCAATGTAATCACTGGTAACACTCAGATGTGCTCTTGTCGCAAAAGTGCAATGTTATGCACGGGGATGTCTAAACGCTAACACAGACGAATTTACATACATAATTCGAAACCTTTACTTGTTTCAATTCCAATGAAAAGTATCTTTTGTATGTTTATCTTATATAAATTCATTTTATATCTGTATAATTGCAATAACAATAACAATAAAGTTGATTTGTTTAAACGTAAATCATTACTAGACATGTATGTGTATGACCTCATTAAAACCCATAGTATATCTTATGGTGTAAAATTGATTTTAGAGTCTATAGTGAAAGGATTAAATTATGTTAAACATTTTGAAAATAATAAACAAAATCACTATCAAGCACAAATTATACTCAAACAATTAATTATTATGCATACATTAATAACATGAACGAGTTTTTCATGATATTCATATATTGGTGGCCATTTTGTCCGCCATCTTGGATTTTTCGCACAATAAGTCTGCAACCATTGTTTATTTTAATCAGTAGGTCAAGACGAAAAAAAATGCAACCAGATTAACACGGACTTTACACGGAAGTCAGTAGGGGACTATAAATGTGGGGTGTGGCTGCCGCAAACCTTCATATTTCATTATGTCATCATATTCAGAATTTTCACACAGCAATGTCGGCTAATTGCAAACGTGAGCTGCTGAGCATGATAGAGCGACAGTTAGACAAGTACGTGTAGCATTGGGCATCGTATACTATGCCTATACTTTGTTATACAAACACTAGTCTTATCCATATAGACATATTTCTGACATAGAACAAATATTTTTGTACATGTGAATAAGAATAGTGGTGATGATTGGGGGGAGGGGGAAGGGTGTAATGTAGTATGTAACCCCCCCCTGGTCATATGATCTTTCACAATCATTTTTATGGGGAAATATAAAGACATATTGAATAATGTTTAAGCTAAATTAAGTTATTTAGAAATTAATTCACTTAGACTTGTAAATGGTGTTGAAAGAATTTTAAAAAACTTATCAAAATCTTAAAATTCATTTTAAAAAGGCAGATAATGTAAAAAAAAGTAAGATTTTCTGGTTGGGTGGTATTTTTATTCCAGCAATATGTAGTTTAAAGATATATAATACATATCTATTATAGATATGTTAAACGAGCAAGAATAAACCAATAGAGTAGTAAAAGTAAGGGTTCCAACCAAAAAGTATTAAATAAATAAACATGTGACCAAATGAATACAATAAAAACTGTAGTCCCAAAATGTTAACTTTGTTGCAACTGTTCAAAACTGAAAAGTGTTTTAAACTCTTCTTCTCACAACAAACTTCCTCTTACGAGGTACAACGCAGTCTGTGTCACATGGAATAACAGTTGTGTTCCTATCGATCACGAGTCTCCTTTTTCTTGACATATCCGTGGAACGCGAAGAACTATAAGTATTGACTTCCCTACTCTCTTGTTCAGATTTCGGGAAATACTCCTTAAAAACGCCATTTGGGTTCGCAAAATCCAGCTCGGTAAATGGACGGGATTTGAAGACGAGTCTTGGTTCTTCTGTTATCTCTGACAAATCAGAATCTTCAACTGGTTGTACAGCAGTCACGTTGCTATCTGTTTCCATAGATTCTCTTTCTGATTTATGGAAGAAATCCTTGTACATCACGACTCGCAAAATCTAACTCGGTAAATGGGCGGAATCTGAAGAAATTCTTGTAATAGCCGTCGTGGCTTGCAAAGTCGAGTTCTGTAAAAGGTCGTGGTTTGACTGCAGTTACAGTTCTACTCGAGTATGAAGAATTGAGATTGCTAATCATCGTAAATTATTTAGAAAAGTATTGCAAAAATAAAACAAGGCTTGCTTGATATATGTGATTAGCACATTGGTTACCACGCACGTCACACGTAAGCGTACGTTGTTTGGCTACGTTGTACGCAGAACGTATTGAGACTTACGTTGTTAGTCTCGATCAACCACTTCAGGGCCTGGTTGAACGAAGGGCCACTGTGGGCAACAGGGCCTGGGTGTGATTTTGTTAGCCTACTACTGAGCCTAGATCATCCAATACCGATGTAGTTCTAAGTAGTGTTGATATAATAGACACATTAAAAGAGCCTGCAGATAAAACTCTATATAAACTGCAATGGTAGATATTTTGCTGCTAGAACTGCTAGAACTGCTAGAACTCAACATACTACTACACGCACATACAGTAGAACCCCTCTATTAGGACCACCACTGAGACTAACCTCAAATGTTTTCAATGTACAGGTGTTCTCTGTATAGAGATTCGCGTTGGTATTGGAACTGCAAAGCTGGTCGCATTATAGGGGTGGTCAATTTATAGAAGTGGTCCTAGTGGATTGGTTCTACTATACATGTCTACGCGTATTACACGTTTTATTGCATTCTATAATGTTTTGTGTATGACTTAATAATATTTAATCCTTGAACAACAGTTCTTACATTGTCTGAAGCTGCCACCCTACTACAAATCAAAGGAGTGAGACTTGAGATTGTTATGCAGTAATATCGGCCGGGAGGGCATATATATATTTAATGCATGCTTCTTTTGTGTTTAAAAGTCTGTATTAGTCAGAATGGACCGGCTGTCAATAGGCAGGAGGTCTTTATTCAACAGGAATTTCCTGTGTAAAGTTCAATCCTCATGTCTCCAATTGTCTTTATCCAACCTTTCTTAAATCTTAATTTTGTTTACATATTATTTATGAAACGAAAGTCAGTGTTGCTTGTAAAGGTACTTTGGAAGATTGTGGAATCGAACTCACGGCTATGATTCAGACCGGTCTTATATGTCATAGTCGGGTGTGCTAACCGTTACACCAACCTCCCATGACGAAGGACACACACTTCAACTTCGCCTATATGCTGCGTTGCGCAACCACACTGTCTGACACCTGTCGCTATATTTAGCTTCACCATCGTGCCAGCCTTAATCAGACAAGCACCCGTTTGTTGGCATGCTGTGATCAATGCAGGATGCATTGTGTCTATGAAGCACTTTCTTTACAGACTCCCCCAACTCCCTTCTCCTCTACAACCAGCTCACTTATGTGACGATCTCACTTTCACAACAGCCCCGATCGGGTACCGTATTCAACCTATCCCACTAGGGATCCAGGCACTACCCTGAGTCGCCATCACCTCGTGCTACTGGCTGCTTTGGAGAGTGAGCTAGGGAGTTTCTATACTACGTCAGTGTTTCAGGGACACAGGGTTATCAGATCAGGAATTCTCCCGTTCCGAGACTGTCCCATAGTCAGCTTTCGGTGACCGAGGGACCCGTAAGGATTCACAGATCTAACTTTCCCATCACCCAGATCACACATACCCAACTATTTGAGTTCGAAATTCCCGGGCGGTAGCCCCCTCCCCCAGTGTCTTGCACACGGGGCCAGCCCCACTTGGACTAATGGACAATTCCACAATTTCACAGGGCGACTACCCGGTGGCTTCTACCGAAGCACCCGGGTCCTTGTCTTCCACCAACTGAAACGAAAGTCAGTGTTGCTTGTGACTTTGGAAGATCGTGGAATCGAACTCACGACCTCCCGGCTATGATTCAGACCGGTCTTATATGTCATAGTCGGGTGTGCTAACCGTTACACAAACCTCCCATTCTTCAGTTCCCAATTGCGCGGGACGTGTTGCGCAGTAGAATTAATCCACACCGAACAGTCCATTGACTACTTCCGGTCGCTCGCGTCATTGTTAACTAGCACGACTTTAAATATTCTAAGGTAATTTTCAGTCATCACTTATGCTATGTCATTCATGTAAAGTACTTTCCTGATAGAATTGTGAGTGAGGATTATGAATCTGTAATCGGATTTTAGTTAGCATTGAAATTGACGAAGATATGGGCAGAATACCAGTCTTCATGAAAAAAATGCAGACGACCTGTGTAGTTTGTGCATGATACAAACGTTTTAACTTCACTATTATGAAGAATGCATGCCTCAAATAGCGTTCCTAGTAGTATTTTTAATGAGGATTACGAATATGTAATCGGATCTTAGTTAGGATAAAAATTGACGAAGTTATGAGCAAAAGCCGGTACTTGGTCAAATTTGCAGACAGCCCGTGAAGAAAAAAGTTGACAACGTCACTATTTTGAAGAATGCACGCTTCAAATAGATGTACTTAACTTTCCAACGTCTATCAGTGTAACAGCCATCAATGTTGTGTAGAATACACACTTTGAATGATATAGCATTAAATGCGATTTTAAATGGGCTTATAACATATACCGGAAGTACCCATGGACTTTTGTGTCTCAAATGTTTATAAAATATTTCGAGTGCGCAACTTTTCTGCGCAATTGGGAACTGAAGAATGACGAAGGACACACACTTCAACTTCGCCTATATGCTGCGTTGCGCAACCACACTGTCTGACACCTGTCGCTATATTTAGCTTCACCATCGTGCCAGCCTTAATCAGACAAGCACCCTACCGACTTCGTTTGTTGGCATGCTGTGATCAATGCAGGATGCATTGTGTCTCTGAAGCACTTTCTTTACATTTACTTTATATTTATTTTTTTTAGACTGTAATTTAGAATTTTTAGATTTTTTTTCAAAAATTTTGCCATTTATTTTACATGGCCTTATCAGGAATCAATCGAAAGTTAAAAAAATATTTATAATTAATGACAATTATATAATATTTTATATATGTAATATTTTTATAAGTCTAGATTGATTCTTGATGAGCTCATGTAAAAATAAATAGCAAAAATATTTGAAATTAAATTCTAAAAATTCTAAATCAAAGTCTAAAGTAAATAAATATAAAGTAAATAATAAGAAAAGAAAATTAAGATTTGAGAAAGGTGGATAAAGACAATTGGAGACATGAGGAGATCCACCTACTATACTGGCAAATAAAACAATTGTGTGTAAAGTTCAATCCATCTTGATAATACATGAAGAAATATCAATGTATTTTCATCCACAAAGTTTAACTAAAACACCCTTGTGTAAATGTTACTGTTACACGTACTGTACTACGTGTGTACTAATTAACTTATTTTCTTTCATAGAAAACAAAGAAGTGTGACGAGGTCACTCTCCACATGCTTGAATCGTCCCCACGAGCCAACAGCCACCTCTTCACAGGTAACGGCGTAATACCTCAGTGGTATCAAGTGGCCTACCACATCTATATATTTAGACAAGCATGACCAATTTGAACAACACATTTAAACATTCTTGCATTATGAAAACATAAGTGCATAGCCTGTGTTCAGCTATTTCTAGCAACACATTTACACAAAACTATATGAACATATCATTATAGTTATTTATGACCTCCTTTCCTTTTTGCAGCTTCCGTTCATGAGGTTGAAGTTCTTGAACTCCCTCGTGTTGAAGAAGTAGCTGTTGACATTGAAGTCCCTGCTGACCTGCCTCGAATCTCAAGTCCAGCTGTTCCAATCCCCAAGGAACGTCGTCGTAAGGTTGAAGTCCCAGTTGTTCCGATCCCCAAGGAACAGAAGACTGTTCTTTCCATCTTTGAACAAGTACAACCTCTCGCTTCAGTTAACTGTGTTGCTTTTAACTGTGAATATGTCAAACCGATACCAATGTACAGGAAAAAGGTTGCGTCCGTCAGATTGAGCCTCGTCCATCTCTTAACAGCCCTCAAGCTGTCTTGGTTGATCAAGTGAAAGTTTGTGAAGGTAAAGACAAGTATCATGTACCTCTGAACTGCTCTGTGGTAGAGGACGACGAAGACATCATATTTCCATGCAAGCTCTCTCCATCTTCTTCCTCGAGCACAGTGCCTGCTGCCACAAACTATGCAGGCAGCATACTAAATAACATTAGCAGCATAGTGTACAATATTAAATCCAGATTCACTAAACTCTACCAGCGATTTCATGCAGCACCAGCAGTTGAGCCAGTCGACAAACCTCAACGCCGCGTGAGGCACTTTGCCGCAGTAGAGGTCAAGATCTATGAGGTAGAAGATGGTCGCCGCTTGAAGAGTACCTCTAAAGCCATGATCAACAGCAAGAGGAAACAGAAAGAACGTGCTGAGAGACGCCAGGAGAAAAGAAGGCAAGAAGCCCTCAAGAGGAGCACCGGTGCCTGCTTGTAATGTGATGAGTGCAGTGGATCATGAGAGACAGTTGAACAAATGAATGATAGAGGAATGTGTGATGTAAAAGAGACAGTTGAAATAGTGTGAAAATGTTGAATGATTGTAAGGCAATGGGATGGTTGAATGAGTTTCTTTATATGTTTAATGATACTGTTTGCATGATGCAGTTATGTTGGCTAATTCATTTTATGTTGACGAAAGGTTAGTCACATGCGTCAGTGAGATGATACTGCTTGTGTGATGAAGTCATTTTGGCTAATTCATAACTTAGTGCCTTAGTCCATTCTCAAGGGGTGGTCAGTCTTGTCAGCATGGGCAAATGGCTACCGATGTAGCTATGTGCACTTGCTCAACAAAAGATCGGCATAAAACCCCAAAGAGCCAAACATGGAAAATGATTTTGGCCAATTCTGGCCTATAGTCTGTTCTTTTGGGTGAAAAAAAAGGTTTAGTCTCGTCACAGTGGACAAACAGCTACCGATGTAGCGGGGTGCACACTTGGCAGTGAGACGGCCACATGAAACATCCAGCAAAAAATCAAAACTGACTTCAATATTATTCTAAAATGTCATCAAGCCAACTTAACTAACACATCATGTCATGTTCTTGTGTATTTTTTTTTCATTATTTTTTGTATATATTTTTATTGCCTTCCGTCATTCTAATTCAACTGTATTTAACATAACATATTGTGATATTATATTTTTAAATATTTGGTGCTACCTTACACACATTCTGTGTTCTAATCATGTTGACTGTATTTTTTCTAGAAATTATCTCTTCAATATCTATACATTAATTATTATTTTATTGTGGACCCCCAATAAAATGATCCACCTGACTTTTGTTTCACTTTTGTCTTTCAAATATTTTTCAATATTCATATTTAACTAGCTTTCCCCGGCCACGCGTTGCAGTCGCACACTATAGCTTTTGACATGGTATCCTCCAATTTTCTTCCATCAGATAATCAGAAAAATTGGGATTTTTGTTCGTACTTTTATCAGAGTGTAATACATAGGTAGATCTATATGTGATCATAAAGTAGCGATCTTAACAATGCAATATGTTATTATTGAGACATTCTGTATTTTCTTATTTATTAGTGGCACTATATTACGTGGGCCTTTCACCATACTGTTGACATGAACTCAAATATTTTGAAACAGTATGTAAGGCCCATGCATCATGGCGAGTAAGGTGTATTACAGTTGACATTCCACATTTACATTCATGAAAGAGGGTTTATATTTTGAAACAGCTGATGTTAATCTATATACTAGTAACCGATTGTTTAATGCGATCCCAAAATACCATTCTATCCTACCGGCATTCTGTTATAGTCTATATGGCTGGAAAGCTGAGGTTTTAAGTTTATCCGATGACATGTAATATCATTTAACCCCATGGAGTGAGCCTATGTCTTGAAAAAAATCACATGCCTCGCCCCATATACTAATAAGGATTCACAGTCATGCAGTTTTCCCTAATTCTGAGCAAAAGCCAACAGCATGCTTCAGAAAAGAGAAGTCAGTAGATAAAGATAGTTTATAGCTAAACCATTATGCCCTCGTGACAATGTTTACTGAGTCTCATAGGATTTATGGATTCCGGTCACCTAGATCTAGAACTTCCGCTGCCTCCACTGGATTAACAGAGGATTAACACAAAGTGTGGGTTGTTTGAATTAAGTACTTGCTTGTTTATCATAGACGTATCAATTTAGTAGGTTGTTATTTTGGTTATCTTTTGGTAAAACACTAGTCAAATAGAAAATGTTATTGTTTTATTTTTTGAGCTTTGTGACCCAAGATTTGGGGCTAGATTGGATAATGTCGATCTAGTGCATAGTAATTCGAACCCAAGCGTGTACTCAAGAGGTAAAGCCAGTTGATTGTGGTCATGGTCATTTACTCTGCTTACTTTCAAGACCAGTACAGTGAGAGAGAAAGAGAGAGAGGGGCGGTAGGTGCTTAATTGAGGGGTGTAAAATACCACAGGGGCAAATTATAGACTAAAATAACCTAACTGTGGCTTTGTTTCATACAGTTGTACAGAGCCTCTCTATCCTAGAGAGATCTGGGACAATCACTATATATTCACTAGTATTGTCGTTTTAATTGTTCCCGTGTAAAATACCACACCCCATGCGGACGGAAAAGCACACAAATTTTCCAAATTTCAAGGGTTGGGCCACACAAGTTGGGGTGGTAGTGGGAGTGAATTCTTTCAATTTTGTTTATAATGCAGAGTGGATGAATGATATGCCTGTGTATGCAGATACTTATACTATTTAGGAGTAGTACTTGATGTTTATGATAATTCTTTAATTACGGCGTTTACTGCATGTAGATCCACATTTGAGTAGCCACCATAATTCAACCTAGAATAGCTCAGACGTTTAGGCTCAAAGCGTGATTTTTTCACATTGGTTCATATTAACGGGTTTAGGAACAGATTTTAAGAAATGTATTAATATTGACTTGAGACTTGAGTTACTTACAGTGGACTGATCATTATGAGTACATGTATATGAAAATATTGATTGATTTGTATACATGTATGTGTAATCGATTTGTGCTTCGGCTTGAGGATCAAAATGTGTGCCACTAATCTAATGCTAATGCTCCAGTCCCACGACCACTTAGGGAACGATCATAAATAGCGATACCATGGGCGGGGAGGGGGGGAGTCCATTTTGGGGGGCTTGAAGAAAAAGTTCAGAACCCGCCCACTTTTAGATCATAAATTTTACACATACACCCCCAATCAACATTTTAAAAAGTTGAGTGCCCCCCACCACCCATTCAAAGCAAAAGTCCTCTATATAGACATTCATTGCTTTTCTGGACAATTGCTTACAGACTATGTTTTTTAAAGAAAATAAAAAATACCGTAATAAAAAAGGGTATGCATCCCCACCCCCCAACAGTTATGTGACAACCTCCCCACCCCGGACAACCGCCCACATCATTTTTATGATCATTCCCTTACGGTACATGTGGATAGTAAAACATAATGAAAATACATAAATATAAGGAACATACGCAGGAGAGAGAGCCAAGACCCTCGCTGTCAACCTGACCTCAGAGTAAGACATTGACCAGGTTGACATGGTTGGATGGCGATAAGAATGCCCCAGTGGAAGAGGAGGTCTTAGTCTACAACGAATCAGATTCATGTCTTAGTCTACAAGAGAATCTCATGTCTGTCCAAGGCCTAGCAACAGTGGTAGTTGAGCTGAGAACCCCACTGAACCCAGTAGCAAGAAACTTCTGGTATCATCATTGGGAAAACATGACTAAAACGGTGGAAAGTTAAAGCTTTATCACAGTTGATTGGAGCTGGATCTGAAGCAGTGAAAAACATTAAGACATTGTGCTCCCTATCCCAGCTTTTCCTGCAGAATAGTGAAAGTTCAGAAAAGCAGACATGGCCCAAGTAAGGAGGACCTGAATACTGCTTATGCTACATTCATTTTCCCAGTGAGGAGATAGACTGGGGGACTACTGGAACAGTCAGACGCGGGGTTAAGATTGAGAGTCTGGCAGAACCCGAGTACTGATTTAGCTTTCCTGAGTATTCTAAAGAACGACAACAGCTGGAACCAAAATGTCTTGATGGAGACCACTTACTGGTTAACTGCCGTGTCAATGTGTGCACAGATGGACTACAATGAGTGAGAAGAGATGTCTGGCTGGCAGTTGCTGAGAAAGACAGTACAATAATCAGCAAGAGCCTTCTTGAAGAACTAGTGGACACGCAAAATGCTGCCTTTGCTAAAAGAACTTTCTTTGATTAAGTTGAAGAAAAGATGAGAGACCTTGGCTTCGTGAAGGAGGCAAACTTTTGCAGAATTATCCGAGAATGGGGTGATGCAGAGATCAAGCCATGGGTGTTAGCGTGTATCGCTAGCATCATTAAACCAATGGAGGCGCCTATTTCACTCTGTATGATATATCGGCTCATGGAGCACATGAGCCTCTGTGGACTTCCCTGCCGTAACCTAAAATACTGGCCAATCAGCTCAACGCTCTCGGTAATTTGGAAAGACTTTTGACATGTAGACTTTCTTTGACTCCTACTCCTCCTTAATATTCGTAAAAAAAATACATTGAAAAGAGTTTCTTTCCTTTATATTCACAAATTAGAGATATCCCGTCCATTTGGTTTTAGCTTTCAGTGAAAATAGTTTTCAAATATTCTCTTAAAAAGCCTGGCGTTGTTTACTTCCTGAAAACTGGTGCCCACATGTTAATATTAAAAGCAGGAAATATGCAAAACGGCTCACGGAGAGCTCGCGAATGGTGATTCAAATAACGGTCAATTTTACCTAATGTATTATGCCTACTTTGACCTAATTGGGATGGTCTGAAGAGTTCTAAACAAGTTATGAGCAATATATTGAGCCCTCTATATTCAGGGTGACCTACACAGAAATACGATCAAAACAAATACAGGAGACCAGACACAACCAATTGCAAACAAAATTCTAATTGGGTTCTCCATACTAACTACATGTAATAGAATACACGCCGTATAATCAAACCGCTGTTCTGTTGGCGTCCAGCATTACTCTTTGTTCTGGTGGCACTCAGCAACCCGCTCTACCTGTCCGAATCTGCTTGTGCAATTTTGTGTTGGTCAGGACTTAGATGTGATACGATAGCAAGCTCGGTATATATAATCACATATAATGGCATTCATTCATCCAATATAACATCCTAACCTTCATGGAGTCTATATCATTTCAGTTGAATAGATATACAAAAAAGTCCCTTACTCAAATAGAGACTAACAAGCAAATTAACCCCACGCCAATACCGGAACCATTAATGAGCCATGATTGTGATAATATTTCAGGGAAATGGCGAATCAACAGGGTAAGAAGAAAAATGAGAACGAAATCAGTATGTAAGTTCATATTATGGTTTAAACTAATAATTAGTAAACATTTATCAGTGCAATACAAACAAACTATAAATTAGACCAAAAGTACTCAGAGAGCACAGCGTCGCTATAACAACATTGAGTCATAGGCAATGAAAAATAAGTAAACATTTAATATGATCTATACCTCGCATGAGTCAATGTTGTTCTAGCAATGCTGTGCTCTCTGAGCACTTACCACCTAGTTAGCAAAGGGCCAAAGTTCAATATGGCGTTAGTCAACACTAACATACATATTGTATCAAATAATGCTATATTGAAAACAGTACCTAAAATGATAGAATTGACCAAATTTAGTCTTCTGGAATGCACACTTTGATTGCCAAATTTGAACACTTATGATGGTCACTAGATATGTAAGCAGCATATCAAATTTGGAGCTCATGGTTCAATCTGTATTAAAACTATCGTAGAAAATGGCAACAATTACCTAAAATGACCATCTGAAAATTACACTTAAATTGGAAATGTGCCAAAATCAAAGACATCTGATGCCCTCTATGTATGTCAGCATTGTATCAAGTTTGATGGTTTTCTTTCAAGCATTATTAAAGCCATCCCACCAATGTCCAAAGTGGACCATAAATGGCCCTGTGGAAAGCACACTTTGATTGACAGAGTGCCGAAAATCAAATCGCATTAGTATCGCCTCATATCTCATAGTTGTGTAAAGTTTGAACGAAATCGGTTCATCAATAAACGCTCTAGCTTATCCCGATACATACAAACATGCATACAAAGATTGAAACAAAACAGACACAAGGCTTTGCTTCAGCAGCTGATACTACTATACACAAAAACTACAACAGTACTACAGTAGAATCTCTCCAATAAGACCACTTGTTCTCAAGACTCTCAAGTGGTGACAACTGGGAAGTTGTCTTGTCTGCTCTTCGAGAAGGTTCATGCTGGTCTCTTTATGATGGCTTGGAATCATGAGAACTTGTCTTATAGAGATGGTCGCTATATAGAAGTGGTCTTTGTGCGATGGTCCACTGTATACATTAGAACCTATTAAGACTACCTATATATAGAGACCGCCTGTGCATTAAGACCATGTTTGCGTCTTCATAAAGAAACCAACATGAACTTCCACATGGAGACCACCTCACTATTGAGACCACATGAAGCATTAGAGGGATTTTACTAAACCCAAATATGACTGTTTTATAGGTTTGATTCCATCTGGTGCAAGATGTGTTGCAAGTGTAGCCGTGTAGGCATGGAACCAGACTCCCCTCAGCACCAAGGACGACACTCAGCCAGACACCGTGACAACAATGACGACGAACCCAGTCAGTCACAGGTAGGCTGAGTTTTATGGGACATTCATTTTGGTGACCCCAACTCTCACCCCAACCCACCTCACCCATATGCGCCACAATACCTTAGGCGACCCAGTGCATTAACCCCACCCAACCGCTCAAAAAGCCAAAAAGTCTCACCCCGACTCTTTTCTAAAAAGTGAAATAGGACTGTTGAGCGACCCTTCTGGCTACAGCATATAGAGGGCCCAATGAAAAATGAATTGTCTGATAACCGAACTTTCTGACATTATAGCATCCCACGGCTGGATGAAGTTATCTAATATCCATTAAGATCACCTACCCTGTATCAGCAAAGAGATAGTGAGGGGTAGAAGGCGGTCAAGAAACCCCATAGCCCTCTATTTTTATGCCTCCTTACACACACCTCTCTCCAGCCTATTTTCACACAACCCACTAATTTCCTTCCTACCACCCCCACATCCTCCTTTCTCTAGCCTTATTCCAACGTGCTTTCTGCATGCAATTTTTTTAGTGCACAATTTAATTTGCGAATTTTGTGGAGCAAACTTAAATAGTCCGCAAACATTAATAGCCTATGCAAAGTAGGTCCAAGATGGACCAAAATCGCAAAATTAAAAAGTCACAAAATAATTCATATGTGAAATTTGCAAAATTTAATAGCCACGAAATATTCTAGTTTTACAGTATACACCATTATACGGCTGATACACTTGTTCAGACGTGGCCAGTATCACCATTGCGCAATGCTATTAAAAGCCTTTTGCCTTAAGTGGCCGAAAACTCTAGTTACGTTACCCTGTTTAATACATTTTATTATGTCAATCAAATAAATCTAAAAAATGTCTTGCATCAGTTCCATGTGATTCCTTGCAGGTAGATGCATGGGAGAAGATGAAGAAAGAGGCTGCCGTGGAGGAGACCAAGCGGCGTCTGGAACACTCGCAGACGTCTGTCAAACGGGACACATAAACGGCGTGACACGTAGACTCCCTGCCGCCAATGATGATTCAGTCTCAATCAACCAGACTCTGTGTTTGTGTGCCCTCTCCAACGTGGAATTGGGAGCCTGGTTGAATGATGCTAATGACAATTAACCGCATAAGCAGCCTCCAAGCAGGAATCACAACATGGTCCTGCTGTCAGCGAAGCTAACTACAGTACCTTCTGGATGACCACCCTGCTTGGACGTTGATTCTGTTCTTTATGCTGTAAAACCTCGCCGTTCGGACGCCCCTCTATGAGCAACTTTTCATTTCCCTTTTTTCCTTTATTATGCTTTTACATTGACATGAACCAATTCATCCAATTGCCATGATGGATTTGAAATAATCATTACCAAAATGGGGATATCTTATACCAGGTTCACACCAACGGCGCACTGATGACGCTTTAATGAGGCGTGCAATGCGGCACCAAAGCGTAGCAATGGTTGATTAGAGCGTCAGGGTCGTGATAGATGGTAGGAAAGCTTGGATTATAGTAAAACATTCAGCAACTGTCACGAATTGATTAAATCGCTGAGAGCGAATTAAAGCTTAACAAAGTCTAACAAAGCTCAACAAGGCTTCACTCAATGTATAAGAAAGCTTAACAGGGCTTGGTTCAATACCGGACCTAAGTCAATAGTCTTATATAGGCTCTGGATCAAAAGTGGCATGAAACCAGCGATCTCTACATTTTCCAATGTGTAACAGAACTTAACAGAGATTAACAATGCACAACAGAGCTTGGTGATCGTGACAGTGTCTGGTTAAAGCATCATTATCGCATCAAAGTGTAAAAAACGTAAGAAAACTTTAATATCAAAGCCTGACCAAAGCGGGACCAACGCCTAAGGAGCCAAAACAAGTCGGGCAAATAATTTCTCCCCAAAAGGGGCTACCAATTCGTATGAGAGCGTATCGTTTAATAGGAGTTTGTGGTGTGTTTTGAAAAGGTGAACAAAAATGACGATGCTTCGTTCGCCGATTTAAAGCATGAGATGCTCCGTTGGTATGAACTATGCATTAGTAATGGAGACACCTTTCCCTACTGGTACAGGTTTACTTTAGTGCAAATTTCACTGTTTGATGTGATTGACTGGACTTTTGGATGAACAGTTTGTTGTTGTTTTTGTTGTTTTTTGCATGTTTGTGAACATTGCAGACTAGACAATAAAGTTCTTACTGCTGAAACTTTCAAACAACTTTTTTCCACTGAAGATGTCGATTTTCTTTAGGTTTTTCATGTACTTCATCTATCATATGCTATTGTTAGACTTCGGCCACTATGACATACAGATGTCATATGGTCAAGAGATTAGATGAATGCACGGACATGAGGAAATTCACGATATAGGGAAATAAGGTACACAGTTCATTGATATTTATGTCGCTTCAGCTGGTGAAGCGAACTTTGTGTTTCGTTCTGTTGTAATTAACTATGTATGTCTCCGGACAAGATATGGTTCTTTCCAATGAACCAATTTCGTTCTAACTTTACACAACTATGAGTTATGAGGCGACACTAAAGTGAATCGATTTTGGGCACTTTGTCAATTAAAGTGTACTTTCCACAGGGCCATTTATGGTCCACTTTTGCCATTCCTACAAGTATTGAATGCACAGTGAAAATCAATATTATAGCAGCAGCAAAAGTCTATATATTTCATACCAAATTTCTCTTTGTAACTATGTAAAAACTAGATTTCGCCGTCAAAGAGAAATTTGGTGTGAAATTAAGTTACTAATTAATGTCCATAAATATATTATGAGAGGAAAACTATTAATAATGACATGTTCATTTCAAAAGTATGTTGTTGTTAACTGTTTATATTGTAATAAACATCAAAAATGTAAAAAATGATTATCCATCCTATGTAACCTCATAGTACAACAAAGATTCAGTCACTGTTTGATCCTCCAGGGTGGTGTCCACAAAATATGTCATAATAGAAAAACTATTGATGATAAAATGTTCATTTCAATTGATGATAAAAGGTTCATTTCAAAACATGATGTTCTACATAGTTTATAGAATAATATATATTTTTTGAAATTGCCCGGGTAAGATTTGGGAATGGGTAGACTCATGATGGCTACGGTTCAATACGGTTTGTCAATTTCCAAACCTTCCAGGACTCTGGTACTACCATGAATATCAAGGGCTCAATATATTGCTCAAAACTTGCTTTTGAGCCCTTGAGGAATTCCCAAGTGCGACCTAGAAAACTAGCCAATCAGCGAAATCCTCTCACAAAATTGGAGAGGAATTTGACCTGTCAATTTTCTTTGACTCCTCCTCCTCCTCCTCCTCCTCATTAATATGCATAAGCCAACTAAATCATCCTTTGCATTTACACAATGTATTTAAAAGTTTTCCTTACCTTCATATTGATAAACTTGCGATATATTGTCCAAATTTTAGCTTTTAGTGAAAATAGTTTTCAAATATAATAATATCACTTTGTTTTAAAATTAATGAGCAGAAAATATGCAATATGCAACAACCAATGAGAGCTCACGAAATGTAGTTCAAATAGAGGTCGATTTTACCTGAAGCAATATGCATATTTTGACCTAAATACTAAGAATTGGGAGGTCCATAGAGGTTCCTGCCAGACCAGGAACCGATATTACATGGAGTGTCTGGTACTGTTCTGGTGTAAACTTATGTTACCCACTTTATCATTCTATGTAATCATCCATGGTGGATCTAGGGACTCGGTTTTTTAAAACCAATAGATAAAAGATTTCCTTTTAGCATCATAATTTTTTTATTGGGGGTACCATAAATTTTTAAACATTGTTTTGGGGAGTTTCAAGTTCTGGGGTGGGGTTTTAATGAACCAAATAAGCAAAAAATTTTTCGTTTTAGCACATTTTGTTAAAATTCGTTGGGGTTTCCTTTCCAAAAAGGTTGTTTTGAGATAAAGACCGAACTTTTAATCTTTTCCCTCAGCGGAAAACTCATATCATGAACGTAAAAGGACGACCTGTAAAAAGGTTTTTTTCCCCCAACCCATATTTTTAAAATCCTTTAAAAAAAAAAAAAAAAAAAAAAAAAATCGGGATCTTTTTTTGTTTGGGGGGAAAAAAAAAAAATTTTCCAAACTTTTTAAAAAGGTTTTTTTACACCCGCCAATTCTTTTGACTTTTTTACTTGATTTGGGGAAACTTTTTAAAGGGGAAAAAGGAC
>CM032668.1:37001713-37025114 GCA_019095985.1 Streblospio benedicti | reverse complement strand
CAATCTTATGGAATTCGGGGGACGACATGCAAGCTGCAGCGTATAGCTGGTAGCAAGTATATTAAAAGTAGTATCTAGCTAGCTGACACTTACCTTGCAAACAACGAGTAGCGAGTGTGGAGCTAGCATTTTAAAGAATACTGTAAAATTAGACATGTATTTTCGTACGGTTAAACTTAAAGTAGGGCACTGTTCATGAGACTCAACATCTTGCGCCATGATGGGTGTTAAGTAAACAAACATAACTACTATGTCATGTTTACAACAAATTCTGTAAAAAGCCAATAAATAAACTTTTTTCATTTTTTTACATGTAGAAAACTGCATGTACATGTATCCTCATTGGTGACAGATGAACGAATATGATTTTAAACCAATAAAATAAAAATGCTTGGCATGCATTTTTTGCATATATCCCACGTCCCACTAAATTTCAAAGTAAATTTCACACTTCACACCTAATTTTATAGCCATTTTGCACTTCACACTGAAACGGTTTGGGCACCCGCACACATGCGCCATGGTGGGTGTTAAGTAAAGTCAAAATTGAAAGATATAATGGTTAAGCAGTGGCAAATCCAGGGCAGATCTAGGCTTTTAGTAAAGGTTCTGCAGGGACTTCAAAGGAATTTTTCAAAGGTGACTTCAAAGATATTTTCTCAAGATCCCTTTGCATCTGCCAATGAGTCTAGTTATGTTTAGAGATTTACACAATCTACACACCGAACATCCTCTGATTCCTGTCTTTGCCACGGTCATATTACTTAAGTTATGCATCATGTTTAAAATCATATGCACCATTGTATTCTCACAAACAAATTACCTGTATGCATTAAAGACACACAATGGAAACCGCTTCAATAGAAACAAACTCATGTCGTCGATGATTGCGTCTGCTCCTTCCAGAATGATGAGTCATTTGTGTGTGCCGACTTTGCCAGCGATTGCACTGTGCTGCCCGGCAGCTACTGCCGACATAATCGCCCCGACATCTGGTTCTACATGCTGACACAGTGCACAGCCACATGTGGCTATTGTGGGGACAACATGAGTGACAGGGGAGCCGCCGGCGACAGGACGCATTGTCGCGACGTTGTGAAGGCCTGCGTGTACATCACCTCCGTGTGTGAGTCAAAAGACCCACAGGAGCATGCCATTGTACACAGAGCATGTCCAGCCACCTGCAACGACTGCCACCCGCCTTATGTAGGGTTTGCTTCTCTTCATTGTTCATTATTTAGAGGTTGTTTTTATCATGAACACTGGCAAACTCTTGTATGTTGTAGGTCATAGACACTTCCATGAACCGTTACCAAAATTTGCAATACATACATTATTTCTTACATATAATGTTAATCTACTAGATTGCTTTAAATTGATCATGGTTTTGTAAAATAAGTCAAATCAAATTATTCTCTGTACAAGATATAATTTTATGGTGTTTTTTTGTTGTTGTTTTGTTGTTTTTATTTACGTCAATATGTTTGTCTTCCTCTTGATCAAAAGTTTCAAGTTGAAAATGATACCATTTACTTGTTTTAGACTATAGCACTGTTACTGTGTGGTGTATAAATCACTTTATTAGCTGCAAATTTAATATCTTACTTAGAATCATACTGTTTTGATTACATTCTCAGTTGCCTGTACAATTCATGCAATGATATTCGACTACCTGGAGATTTTTCTTGATACGTCAATGCTTCTTCCTTCATTTCTTGCAGTTAAGGACCGGTGTGGGAGCAGCTTCTCCCATCTGGAATGTTCCAGCTAGCATCAAGACGGACATCAATAAGATCAAGGACTTTCGCCTACTTCTAGAAAGGAGCATTGAGAGTCCTGCTGATGATGGCAATTCTTCAATGGTCACGTCTGCAGATAACTTCACTTGTTCATGTCTCAACGAAGGTGTGCCTTATTATCAGGTAGAGAAACTATAAAGCACTCCTCTTCAAGTATTGACCAATTTGTAGGATATTAGCAGGTAGAAAAATATAAAGTACTCCTCTCAAAGTATTGAATGATTTGTACTGAATTAACAGGTAGGGAAACTATCAAAACAGTTGTAATCCGTAGAGAGCATTGATTAGATAGTTAAATTGGTCATTCTGGTACACAGCCAATATTGTTTATATTTCTGTTTTGTTTACTACCCTAAGCGATCATGTAAAAGCCCATTGGCTTTCTTCTTCTTTTTTTCATCTAAGTTGTGTTACAACTTAGAATCATAAGATATGATATTGTGGTTTGCCTAAAAAATATGGGTATTCATTGAACTATTGCTCTCAATGTTTGTCACCAGGCCTTTCATGTACATAAACTTATTCAATCATCATAATAGACTATTTCTAAAGAAATTTATAATGTTTATCATGACAGTATCGAGATAGACCATGTGACCCATGCAGGTTATTAATACATCTGAAATTTTTATCAGACAATCAACACATTATGAAACCTTAGATTCAAGTAAATGATGGCGAATATAAAAAAAAACGTGATATGGAGAAGGTTATTTATATATTGGAGGTTGTTTTAGGCACTCTCGTCATCCATAGTATCAAGTTACGATGGCCTTAGAAGTTGAACATCATATTAAGTACAAATAGGGTACTGTGTCACAATATGTCAATAAAGTTAACTTCAGACAGCTAACTTTCATTACAAACTGACAAAATTACAGATTTCAGTGACGGTTTTGTTGATCTTGAACAAAATATATTGAGGGCGGTATATACAATTTAGTGAGAGTTGAGATTTGGGTTTTCAATTCATTGAGAATTGAGATTTGACCTTTCAATTCATTGAGATCAATTGATTGAAATTTGGGAAAAGGGCTTTTGCATTGAGATTTGTAAAATTGATTTATTGAGATTTTGAGATAAAGGGGTGGTATATACTCACCTCTATATTCTGTTTGACCCGTTCATCTTGAACTCGGATTGGACATATATGTAATGCAAATAGCCTATTCCTTTCACAGTGGTTTACATTATAACTCCATCTAATAATTTGAAATTTGAATATCATTGAATTCTGAATTTACATCCTTCAACTTCCCGTATAGAAATTCACGCGCCAGGTTTGTGTACATTTTTGTTGTCACTCAATAATTAAACTCGTTCTAGATTCATGATTACCAAGATGTCGCCTGCGTGACATTAGACCATATTGTAGGATGACGGCAAGTGCCTGTGCAACTGCACTGATGATTACTACGGTGACGAATGTGACAAGATGGTGAGTGAGAGCAGTCTAGGCGTGATCGTCACAGTATACACCAAACCTGCTGTGCATATGGACACCTTCCGCAGCATCAACAGCACAGTCATCGACGCCGTCAACAGCTACTGCATGCAAAACCCTGAACTTTGCTGCACAGAGCCCAACACCGAGGTGCAGGGAGATAAAAGGTCAGTTTGTTTGCTGAACGGAAAGGTTCAGCAGTGCTAGACTCCAGTCGTATGTGGATGGTAGCAAATGCTTAACAATTAGGAGTTAAATAAGACAAAATGTTGAATCGTTTTGGGCGACACTGAATAGAAGTACTATTCAAACCATTAAAATGACCATGTTATTAGCATGTTATTCAATGAATAAATGCATCTATATATTGTTTACGTAAAGCACCTTAGTTCAGACATATGCAACAGAACCTCCCTTCTAAACACCTGAACTTCTTACCTTGTCTGCCAATTAATGGAAATGAAGGCACAGGATTGATAACCTGAATATCACGTCAGTTTGAAGAAGCATGATAACCATAAAGCATGATAGCCCTCAATGTATGATAAAACTGTATAGCCTGTGTTTGTGGCCGCGGCAGGTTTGTGGCGGTGCCGAGCATCCCAATGGTGAGCGGGTTCCCGTGGGCACAGCACTGGTACGAGCCCGACCTGAGGCAGGATGTCGAGTACCTAGTAGTGGTGGAGCGTGACCCCACCAGCAACATGTGCCTCAACTCACACGTGCCGCAGATGGTCCTCCTCTCCGTGAGTGCTGACCGCCCAACGACAGCCACACACTCACCAGCCAATAACCATCCATTGATGATACAATACGGCACACTGACCACTCACTGACCACACACTGTCCACGCAATGGCCATCCATTGATGACACGCTGACCGCACATTGTCCACACACTGACCACTCAATGACCACACACTGAGTATGTTCTGCCCGCACTGCCCAGCCAATAACCCCACTCATACAGTGACCGTCATAGAGAACACTTCGTCTTGAATTGAATTCTGACACACCACAACACCGTCTATTTGGTGTCCAAGGCACAACTCCCTCAGTTTAAATTAGAGATCAGTAAATATTGTGTATTACTGGAGACTAATATTGGAGGTGCTGTGGTGTAATTTTACAGGTGATGCAGACCATGTCCTTTAAGGATGCGCTCGATGCTAAGCTGGCTGACTGCTGCGATGGGAAGGTGAGGCGCATCCGAAACGCCACTATTGGCTCGAATGACGATGGCATCGTTACACCCGCCCCACATCATCCAAATCCAACACTGGGCGACTTCAACCAACCTATAGTGATCGTAGGTAAGCATCTTTGGGTAAGACTTATGCTGTTTGCGCAAATAAACCTTCGTAATATTGATATGTGCATGACTTTGTATGGTTTGAAAATTGCAAATTTTACGCCATTCAAAATTCATGGGCTTTTAGGTTGAAAAATTCTCAATTTAGGGGATGGACTTTTAAATTATTGTTTATTTACGTGGAAACTTCAATGGTTCATATTTTGCTACAATCCAAATGTGGTTTGGTCTTTACATGGGGATGGGCCCTACTTTGATGATTGGATTGTATACAGTATATGTAAACAATTAAAAATTTACTATAAAAATGTTGGGTGATAAATTTGAGCTTTTTTCAGGCTTTATTCTTGTCTGCAATAGTCTGTAACAATAACTCCAACATTGCAATACTCTATTTTAATGCCATCAAAATTTTGGGGTGGGCCTGTACATGAAGTTGTACCCTTGATTGGTTGTATATATTTTTACATATAACAATGACTCGGACGCAACTAAAGTGCCAAGACTGCTATTGTAGGGATTGTGATCCTGGTGGAAATCATTATTGAGAACCGATATTGCAATTTACTCTAAATATATTCAAGTGGTGAATTTTAGCTTATTTCAGCCTTTATTCATGGCTGCAATGGACCTTTCTGATAACATACGCCACGTGCACAGAGGCACATTGTCACAAACAAAGATTTACAGCATTTTAACTAACCAAGTTTGTTAAAGAATATAACGAATTTCTGTGTAAATTGATTGATGAACTCCAATGATTTTGTAATAGCATGCGCCTGCTGTTATGTAGACTATTACAGATCAGTATGTTTAATGTAGTTATAAGATTATAATTCTCACTTAAAGATGTTAGGTTTGCCGTGAAAACACAAATGTGGGTAAATGGAGGGCCAAGTTTGTGGCTAATGTACAACTTAGTAATTAATCCAATATTGATATTTTCTCACCAATTTGTTTGGAGACAGAAAAAAGCATGCAAATGTTAGTAAATTGTTCAATTCCTTCTTCAGGGAAAATATATACAATTCAAAATTAAAATTTAGAAACCAAAACGTTTTTGGTTTACAATTGTCTTAAAATGGCCTCCTTTTGGACAATTTGTCACATTTTTCAACAATGTTGACAAAAAATATTATGAAGACCATCTGTAATGTCCAAATTAAAACAACTTGCATATTAATCCAATATTGATATTATCTACCCAAAATTACAAAGCATGCAAATAATAGTAAGAATTCAATTCCTTGTTGGGAATATCCTGTTGTGAAAGTTACATACATTGGCTTAAAATGGCCTCCTTTTGGAGAATGTCACATTTTTCACAATGATAACGCATAAAATATCACTTTCCGACGCATTGTTTCACATAGTATGTATAAAAATTACATACAGTTTTAAGCTTCTTTATCAATGCATTGAGTACTCACTACAGTACTGACACTTTGTGTGGATGTGACATGTCAGACAAATGTTTTTCATAAACCCTTACAAATGTCAATACCCATAAGTACTTGATTTCATAACCACAGTTCATCATCATGACTGCTTCATTTGAGGCACCCAACAAGTATGTTTGTTTGTGAGACACACATGCTGTAATTTCAAGCCTTTTTTTACGTTAGATGTACGTTATCAGAAAATTCCATAGTACTATAGATAACAATTACTCCGACATGACTAAAGTGCTGAGACTACTGTTGTAGGGATTGTGATCCTGGTGGCGATCTGCACCGTGCTGTTTGGCTCAGTGGTCGCCCTGCTGCATAAGGACAAGGTGGACGTCACCAACTACAAGACCATTCTCAAGGACCTCAACATCGAGGATGACCAATACTACAAGGATGACTTGCAGGAGGGGGATGAGGATGAGGAGGGGGAGGATGATGTGGATGCTGACTCTATTGAGGAGGTGAAGGTGTCTATTTGCTTTTTTTGCACAATTTACACACCTTTACTCTTCCATACACAAATGCTGTATAATCTCTTTTATCCGGATGTCGGACATCTGGATTTTACATCAAACCACATGTTTTGAAATTCTGTGGGGTTTTTTCATGTTTATAATAGTCTGTTTCTGTAGACCTTGTTAGTCCACATTGACATATGTGCTACACACTACCTGCTACATATGACAGATGAATTCATAAAGACATGTATTTCAATGGGAGTGTTCACATGTAACGCATCCGCTGTGGGCTATACACAACAGCCAACAGCGATTTTTTCGGCCAGGGAGTGAAAAATTCAGCTATTGCCTGCAATTTTCCTAATAATTATTATGTAATCAATATGGAGTGTATAGGTAATTCAATCATGCTACAAATCAAATACCTTAGAAATGTGCCAGAACATCATCTGAATGTGAACACATATGTAGCTTATAGATTTCGCAAGGCTTAGTTGATATGCCTAAATACAGTGCAACCTGTGTTTCCTGCCTCCACTAGGTGGAGTTGGAGGAGTACAGTGCGACTGGTGCCGATGCGAGCAGCCAGCGGCGGGACAGCACCCAGAGCAGCCAGCGGCGCGACAGCACCCAGAGCAAGCAGAGCCGGCGCGCCAGCACCGATACGTCCACAGCACGCCGCGGGAGCACCGGCCGCCGTGACAGCAAGCAGCAGCCACACCGGGGCAGCATCGCACAGACCCACACGCCAGGTAGAACCGCCTACGATATGTTGTAATATGTACCCATTTCATGCGTGTGATCTCATTTATCTATAAATGTGTACAGTTGCTGCAGAAAAATACTATGATCAAATAATGCAAGTGCATATGGGCTGTTGTTACGCTGGTAACAGCCTAAAACCAAAATGATTGTAATAAATGCATGACCACAAGTGACAAGGCGCTGGTCAGCGAGAAATTAGTGACTTATTTCAGGTGTAAAGTAATAAAAAGAAACAATACGTGTACTGGCAGTGATAATGTCATGAGGTATACACCTGTCACAGGTCTTATTTTTTATTTTAGATCGCCTTGATACAACCATGCTCTGTCCTGGCCCTACAATGGCCTTATAATTATAAGCAAAACCCCTACACTGCCCCATGATGTTTGTCCTTCCCCCGCCCCCGTAACTGCAAATCCTAGATTTGCACTAAATTTCATAAAGTAACAATAGTACAGGGCTATTTGTATTTATTTTGTAACTTAATTACATTGAAGTCTAATAAACTACATGAATTATCGGTATGGCTGAGTTTGCATTGTGATCCTCGCAGACTAAGAGTCACATTACAGACCATCCCTGTCTATTGAAAAATAACAACATACCCCGGTAATGAAAGTATTAGACTTTGACCACTGGTGGATGATAATTCATCATAATAAGAATGAAAATATTAACTGGTAATTTCAACTTAGTATGTATATTAAAAAGATATTGTCAATATATTAGGGATTGGTTGCAAGGCAAAAATGATTTCACATGAAGTTCAAAGTATGTACTGTATGAAAATGCCAAAGTATTAGGACCATTTTGGTAAAGTTTTATAAATCTTATTATCTAAAGAAATCCAAGATTTCACATAAACAGCTTCGAATGTTATGTACATTGCATGTTCTGCAAGTGGCTCATCCAGAATCTGAAGTGTTACTGATCGATCGCACACTGACCCCAGCTTGACATATATTGACGACCAAGTAATAATTTGTTGTAGAGGAGCTGGCCGCCAATCCCAGCCTGTACCGCGAGAGCCTCATCCAGGATCTGAGGCGTGAAATCATTATCCAGAACGTGCGGCGACAGAGCATTGCGGATACCATGATCCGCGAAGGCATTACCAAGCCGCTTCAGGATGGGGGCACCGAGGGTGAGTGGGCAGAGGGTGTGCAAAGTGAGACTGTATGCTCACCAGGGAGTAAAGAAAGGTGATGTGAAAGGTCTCGGGCTCAATCCCCGACATCTCCACCATTTTATGGTTGACTACATTTTTATTGATTGACTACACTCAACTCAGCCCGGTCTCCCTCCTGGCTTCTCTCTTTATACCTGCCACACCTATCCTAACCTGTGTGCTCTTTAGACTGTGATGCTAGGGCCACTACGCCATGCCTCATAGGTGTGACATGGTGGGCTAATAGAATTACAACTTGACAGCTATAGCCCTCTTCCTATGTAGTCAATAGATCGAAAGGAAAGAAGTCAGTAACAGATAAACATTAATGTGCTGACTGCAAGTTCATGGAATAACATTTTCTATCATAACTAAAAATGGTGATGAATATCAAAATGAAAATTATAGGAATGAAATGCTATTTTTTTGCCAGATCTACATTGCAATTTTTGTTCTTCTGAATGATTTATATAATAGTGAACACTTACATGAAAATGGCATTTTTTTAGTCTCTTCGAGAGACAGAATCAGACATTAAGAACATTCCTAATTTGGGGATTAGGTCCCATGATCAAATGATGGTTAGAACAACAAAGTTTGTTTGTATTTTTGATTTGTAGAAACATTGCTGTATCACTTGGGTGACTAGCCTTGTGTGTATGCAAATTACAATACTAATGTTCTAATCATAGTACGTAATCACCAATTGAGACTTGTTAAAATGTTTGACGCGCTCTCTCACACTCACTGAGATTGAAAAAAAGCCATTTTCCTGTAAGTTTTCATGATTATGTAAACCAATCAAAATAATAGAATTGCAATGCAGATCTCTCCCAAAGAAAATAGCATTTCATTCCTGTAATTTTTATCTTGATATTCAACACCATTTTTATCTACAGTGTAGTTTTATTTTCGGCCGTACCATTACCATTTTTTTAGTTATGATAGAAAATGTTACTCCATGAATTTGCTGTGAGCACGTCAACATTCGGTATAGGAGGTATCTTCCTAATCCAAGATGCCATCAAACGTACAACAAAAGTATGGAATATTTCTCGTTTTTTATTCATAATTGGCCAAATGATTAATGTAATTATTGGGATAATTGCTACTTCTGAAATAATCTTAATGATCTTGAAGCATATCATAACATTTAAGTCTACAAAACATTTTATGTCAGGATGGCCTAGCGGTCTAATATGGGTTGCTTGCCCCACGTACTTGGTCGGAACCAAAGTGGTAGAGTTCAAGCTACAGTGGTTGTGATATAGCGATACAGAGACATGCATCCTGTATTTCAATACTTACACCCCAGTTTGTTAGTCACAATACATTCACGTATCTGACACTCATACTTGTGCCGTTTGCAGATGCTCCCCGGCGGGCCAGCCTCGATGAGCGCCGCCGCTCCAGTGTCAAACGCTACAGTGTTGTGGAGCCGCGCCGACACAGCGCCGACGACAACCCCAACACCGTCATCAACCGTAGCAGTATTTTGGGCGTCATGCTTGACGAAAAAAAGCGGTCAAATGTGAGTGTGAACGACGGCGCGTACTATATGGAGGACCCTGCTATAAACGACCCGACGCAAAAGCGGTTTAGCATCGATGCCTCGCCGCCGCAGAAGCGGGGTAGCATAGACGCGACCCAGAAGCGGTTCAGTATTGTGGACTCATTGGCGACGACACGACGCTTAAGCATCGAGAACTCTGCGTCGTCATCGTCATCACCTCCACGACGTGTGAGCATCGACGCGGCGTCGTATCAGGAGCTGAAGCGGCGCATGAGCGAGACAGATCCAGAGGAGATCCGGCAGGTGGCAGCACGACTTCAGAACGCAGCCACCGAGAATGCGGCGGGGACATCGCCTCGGAGGTTCAGCGGGGCCTCGTCCAATTCTGAGAGGCATGGCAGCATTGTGGAGGTGGACGAAGAGGAGGAGGCGAGAGAGGAGGGGGAAGAGGGGGCCTCTATGTCACTGCAGCAGCCCTCAGTGGTGGTCACAGACAATGTGGATGCTGACAAGGATGGGGGCGAAGAAGGGGGCAGTTCAGGGGGTACGGGGGCCGGCCCCCTTGACCTGCCGCCGAACTGATTAATGCACCATATGAGCTCTTTTTGTACACACGCTTCTCTGCATCATTTTAAAAGCAAAGCTTGTTTAGTTGAATGTATGTTGAGCAACTTTTGATGATGCAAAATCCATGTTTCGTTCCACATTTGTTGCAGATACATAAAAAGCTTCCAGAGATCAAATGTGTAGAAATTAAGTGGTCTCAGACCTTCTGCTTCATCAGTGAGAAGATGGTTGGTTATATTGGGCCTATTATAAAAGATGTTTTGGAATGATAATGTAGACATGAATCGTGGGAGATTTGTCAAAACCAGCAATATTTATGATCTCATAGGTGTGAACGTTTTAACATTTTTAGCATTTTTAATGTTTTTTAGATCTCTATAAGCATAATATTTTCAAGAAAACCTTAACTTTCATTTTGGTGACAACAAACACACATATGCCACATAGATCCTATTGATGTATAGAAGAAAGCATCTACAACGTGTTACATATTTTTTAACAATGGAAAAGCAGTGTTTGGGGTATAAGAATTCACATGTGCATTGTGATTGTTTGCTTTGTTGGGCAAGGTTTTTGATCTCGTACTGTAGTAACATCAGTAATGTTAAAAGCCCAAGAAAATTTTATTAGCAACCTCTGCTCCAAAATATGTCTAGTATTCTATACAATTATAAATATGAAATGAGTATTAATTGATAACTAACAACATACAGCAACTTTAAGTAGAGAATTATCATGTTGAAAAGGCCACGTTCCCATACATTTGGATGCGCAGGTGATGTTTTCACCTCGCTGGTGTGTGATCATTTATGAAGATTTTTTATTGATGGATGAATATGTGCTAATTCTTAGAATTTGCTGTATTTGAACTGTAACACAAAATACCTAATGAATTCATGGGGTGGCATAACTTATTGTTACAGCTGAAAATTTCATTTTTTTTAAAATAAAAAGTTGATCCATACATGTTCAGTTTCTCTGAATTCTCTAACATTTGTATCATTACTATTTTTATAAAAAGATATGTAATGCATCGAATAAGGATTTTAATTGGTTTTGACACTAAGATTTCTGACGCGTCATATTGGTGGCACTGTGATCTCAGAGCATGATGTAGAGAAGAGTAATGTCAAGTTAATACTTCAAACCTGCCATTCAAACTCTACTGTGTTAATTTATATATTCAGTTAGTTGAAAACTATCATGTATAGGCCTACAAACATTTGTTGTTGTTGTGTTCTAAATATATTTTGTAGTTGAGCTTTTTCCCAAAATGTATTATAAAGTGCACATCTGTTTAGTATTGAATACCATGTTCATGATGTTGGCGGCAAGAGACCAACTGCATACACTATTACACAGGCCCTTTTGCATACCTCCAATGCTTAAAAAATAGTTATGAATAAAAATATCAAAATGTAGAACAAAAATTATCTTAAAATTAATTTACTAGATTTTCTTTATTACTAATTACTAATTTATACATGTATTGTGCACATTATAATATGAAAATCTATATTCTATTTCAATTTAAACTGTTTTATTTGAACAACTGTAGCAGATCCAGGATTTTCTGAAAATAGGAAATTGTCAGACAAAAAAATTCCAAAAAGGTGTGTGGGAGGGGGCTGGACCTGCCACTGTCATTAGACAATGAGAGTGACGATTAAAAACGAATATTTGCATAGCACATGTCCATATCAAATATTATAAGCAAGTTCAAATTTCATCACTCTTTCCTACGAGATTTGTTATCCATTTACGTTACAACACTCATCCTTTAAATTGGTGTTTTTTCAAAATCTTCCATCATGCATTCATATAATATAATGCTATATACAACAAATGATTCCACGTCATCATGAGAATAAGCATTTGTTTATAGTTAAATCTCATTGCACTCTCACATCTATAATTTGTGTAATTTTAAAGGTATTCATTTTGCAAGGAACTAAATATAAGAATTCAAATCATTACAAAACAAAACATAACTCCTAAATTGCAACCTTGGCGTAAACCAAGCACTCCCAGTTAACATGTCATTCTGCACAGTCAGCCTACAGTCACCACCAAACACACACTTAACAATTATTGAGCGAACATTCAAGGAGAACCTCCTATTTAAAATCAGCTCTACAATATTAAATACAATATTTCCCAATCTTCAACCTTCACTAGAGATAACAGCAACCTGATACCGCCTCTCTATGGACAACCATTGAGGTAAGCCACAGGTGGTCGTAATACAGGCTCTACAGTACTGAATAGTGTTCAACTATGAAAATGCTACCAAACAGCATCATCGAGAAGTCACTTTTTGCTTAGATGTCGAAGGTTCCTCAGTCTCTCGTTCGTACTCGATTTCCACATGTGGACGTTTGCGTTTCACAAGCGCTTTGCCCTTGGATTTCTTTGCCGTCTCTTCATCTTCAGAATCAGAACTATCTTCATCCGAACTGGAGTCATCGTCTTTTCCATAGTTCTTGGCATATTCCTGAGAGATAAATTAACAGATGTATGAATTAAACATTTTATTGTTCTTGGCATATATTTGTGAGTAAAAATAAATAGATAAATCAATAAACTGTCACTCTGTTGATTAATTCAAGTTATTTTTCAAAAATAAAAATGCCATGACTTTTCTAATATTATTTAGTTGACATTAATTTGAAAATAAATTTTTTAAACCGCAAGCTTCAATGCTAAATGGCAAGGAGAACAGTCTAGAATATCAGCCTAAGAAAAAACATTTATTCACTTAATTTGAAGATACATGTAAAAGAATCAAATGCAGGGTGAATTCATTACTTGAATGTTATGTGTTCACCTCTTTACTGCTGACAAATAATAATAAATAATGACGGTAGAAAATGATAATTTGAATTTCAATTTGAATTTGTATTTCTAAAATTATTAATTTTTGTTTTAATTTTAAAAAATAAATAAACAAAAAATTGGATATTCAAATTATAATTTTTGACCAGAATTTTTTATCATTATTCATCAGCAGTTAAGACGTAAACACCTGACAATAACGAAAGAATTAAAAAGTTTAACATAATAAAAGTCATTATGCACCCACCTCTATGTCTGATAAGTCGCTCTCTTCAAATTCATCTTCAGCAATATACTCCACCTCAGCCTCACTCTGGAAGAAATACATGGAGATTTTGAAAATAAAAAAAAAACACACACACATGCTGCTGCATAAGAACTAAAATTTATTGGCACTCAATACACAGCTCAAGATAGGACTCAACAATATTTTGGAGCTTTAATATGCCTGAGGTCCATGGTTAATCAATATCAACATGTGCTGCTTTCTCTACTGTGAACGTCGTGATTTGTAATGAAAAAGAATATTTGCTGACTACCTAATTTTGCTGTTTTACCGCAAACTGCAAAATTTGCAAATTAAATCATATGTAAACAATTTTTAGTTTTACAGTAACCTATTTATTAAAAAAATTATTGAGCATTGATATTTCATAAGTAACACGAGCATATGACATCAATATGAAGGAGATCGCGGCAGGTTTTAATAATTCAGTCCAGTGAAAAATTAGGGTCTGGGTTAAACAGACCCATAAGATGGAAAGAAAGTGCATCACTGACCTCGTCCTCCTCTTCACTCTCCATGTCCTCCTCGTCCTCCGCTCCCTTCTGTCCTTCCTCTCGTTCAGCCTCGCTCTCGCTGGAAACCTCCTCATCCTCGACTGCGCGGTCAAACGCGTGCTGCGGGAAGTTGTAGATGTCACCGTACTGAAAAAACAAAACATTACCTTTTAACTTGTCACTAAAAAAAAATAAAAAAAATAAAAATACCTCACGTCTACTGTATGTGATATGGAGATTGATGGCAACACATTACAGTGGGATTTGTTATTTTTTGACAAGTGACTTTCTCTCACTAACCATTGAATAATATTTCATTGACTGGTGAGATTAGAATTTACCAAGAGGTTGTGTACTTTACTTGAAACTAGAAAATGCAGTGAGGATTAATCAGACACCCATTGTGACACATCTGAGCTCTTTGCACACTTTATTTCAGGCTGCAATACAGTAAATATCCCCACCAACGGAGCAGTGTTCAGCGGAAAAGAACAACAACGGAATGAATTGCTGTGTATTAACATTTCCCCTTATATAGATAAGTAAATATTTGGAGTGATCAACGGAATGTCATCAGCAACGGACAACTGAATGCATTTTAGGCAAACAAAGGAATTTCTTTGTTCTGCGAGCTATTTTTCCTGCTATCCCACATGGTTTCATTATGTCGGTAACAGACAAAGATGTCTCTATCGTACAGTAACTGTGGTAGTGTTCGCTCACCAATATGCAATGGAATGCAGTTTAGCAAGGCTAACGACCCATTAATTTTGCGCATGCGCTGTAGAGTGGAAGCACCACGTTGAAAAAAAATAAAGGGAAAATGTAACAGTAATTTTCAATTTATGGACAAAAAGCTAAAGATCATGTTTGTAATAAAGTGCCAATGGAATAGCCATTTATTGATCAGATAACTGCTACTGACAAACAAACACTGCATTTGTTTTGACAAGCAGAATTCATTAATTAAGTTCCCCATTGAGCGATAATGGATGCCTAGCGGAAACCCTCTCTAACGGAAGGAATTTTGACTACAAATTGGGTTCTACTGTTGGGGACATTTACTGTAGTAGTACCATTTTCTACTTACACTACTTTTAAAAGGCACTATTTAAGAGAGAAAAAAACACGAACCTGCCCGGGACCTACTTGAGGCTTTCCTGGAAAATATCCAATAAACACCACATGCTGAGTGACATAAGTTCATTACAAAGTGCCCTACCGTTCCCTTCTTGAGCCTCTCGAGCAGTTCCTTCTCGATGGCGTTGTCAAGCTGTGCGGCAATCAGGGCCTTCTCTTCCCGGCGCCGCTCTCGACGCTCAACCTTACGGCTCAGAGGCACCAATTTCTTCCTGCCAAGGCAGTACACAGCTCACATTATACAGTTCACACATTTTTGGCACTGCCTCCTTGTGATTTTCTCTGCCTCATGGGTCAGAGGTTACGTACCTACTATTTTCTCAGGGAAGCAAACTCATTTAGATGTCAGAAGTACAATGTATACAGATTAAGCACATATAATTTTAAGTAAAAATATGGAAAAAGTGTAAATTTTGAAATTCAAAATTGTATCGTATCCAAAAGTTACATACTATCCCCCAAAATGGACTCATGACTTTCATCTCCCAAATGCTTCAATGTTGTAGGTTAATCTTTGTAATGTTTCTATTCAACTCAATAGAAGAAGAAAAGTAACTATAAACACAATAAAAACTTACTGCCGTTTTAGTCGAAGTTTTCTCATTCGTATTAAATATTGCGTGACCTTGGTGAACCTCTGCTTGCACTTGTGTTTAATGAACCTACGTTATGTAAGAAATATGAAAAATATAGCATATAAATCTAAAAAACAGAGACATGATAAATACAACAAAGCTGTTTGACACATTAAAACAACGTAGTTCTGGTCAATCAGCAATCTGCAGTTAGTTCACATGTGAATTTATGTATTTTTTTTATTGAAATTCCTCATTTTATCATTAGTAAATATATAAAACCACTTTCCCCAGATCTTTCAAGTCATGTTGCAATACTCGACCCTCCTGAAAAGTGTCACTCACCCTGGCCAATAGATGAGATTTTCATCAATCTGCTGCAAGGCTTTCTCGTAGTTGCGGGATAATTTCACCTTCTCCCAGAGCCGCGCAGGGAACGCAGCCCGCTCTATGGTCTTCATGTACAGGTAGCACACACCTGGGCAAAATAAATATGGCACGACATTAGCTTAAGACTGCAGTCACTGCACTATTGCGCCAAAGAAATTCTAGCCTGACAAAGCTGTAGTGTCAGATTCGAGGTATCGTCCCTGTTCATGCTATAGTCAACATCCAAAATTATTTAATTAATATTCACTAGACAAATATTCATTTACTCTCTATGAACTGCCTTGGAGATATACGTAGTTATTTATCATTTTTGTGATGTTGACCATAGCTTGGGTTTGGCATCTATTGACAAATGAGAACCAATACTGTATCTCTATTAACTAGTCAATTAAGGAGACTTTCTGGAGATAAAAAGAATTTGGAGATGAAAAAATTCTCAAAATGTTCTTGTTTCTTATTTTAGTATAAAAGTACATTCATTTCCCTTTTTAAAATGGTAAAACACTTTAGGGGTTTCGGGAATAGAATTTGGTTTATGGACCATACAAAAGATCATACAAAAGACAATAAAAAATTCAGTCAATGTTAATTTTCCCTGTACCGAAATTGTATACATGATCTTTTTTATGGTCCATAAACCAAATTCTATTCCCGAAACCCCTTAAGTGTTATACATTTTTAAAAAGGGAAATGACTGTACTTTTATACTAAAATGAAAAACAAGCACATTTTGAGAATTTTTTTATCTCCAGAAAGTCTTGTTAAGTTGGTAGCTTTTGAAGTTAAATACGTATTATTGTTTAATTTGTTTTACTATTGTTTACAGAGTAGAAGTTCTAATTTCAACCCACTAATAAAGATACGACGTCTCCAATAAAAATATTCCAACTGCCCCAAACTTTTAGATAAGACCATCGCAAACCTCCTTAGGGCCATTACGTCTCTATTAAGACTACCGGTAATAGAATTTGTTCTATTGTACAAATAGTACTTAAAGTAGGGCTCAACAATAGTATGATTAAAAGGAAACTATATTGCTTAAATAACTATTTTAAGCTGACAAACCATTTTCCTCTCTCACTGTGGCGTACTGACTGTTGGCCAAGGGACATGACGATCGGTTACACAGACCAGTCAGGCTATACTCATTGCGACAAAACTGTTGCGTCTTTGTGCTGAAAACATTAAGACATTTCATTGGTCATTACACCATAAATCCATTACAACTAGCCTCAATGCATTTTTGATAATGCCAAATGTATATCAGTACTTTTCAAATGTCAAATATTACAAGATACTAAATTTGTGCGAATATATGCAATGAATGAATAAGAAACAAAAATAAATAAGTCATAAATAACATGTACTTGGTATATAGATGTTATACCTTACAGCTAAGTATTTATTAATTTTGATTGCATACTTTGTAGTGTATTTCTAACATGTGTGCCATTAATTCCATTTTAATAAATGACAATAAAAAAAATGCAAGCACTTACCGCACTTTATGGGAGCAAAATGTATTGTTGATAATGCTCCATATAACCTGAAATAGTTGAAAAATATATCATCAAAATTGTGAGCATTTCCCTTGGGTAAGGTAGTTGGGGGGGGCCTTGGGTTGGACTTTCATAAGTGCGTTTCTAAATATATAGAAAAATATTGACAGCTTCAATAGCCTGGCTGGGAGTAACTGTGAGCATTTCCTGCAACTGTCAGTTAGGACAAGACTCATGGCGCACTTGAAACCGCTCGTGAGTTTGTACTTTCAAATTAACAAGTCGTACCTACGAGTTGTGGCTATTCGATACCACCCCACAAATGGAAAATACATCTTGTAAACAAATTACATGTAGGGTACATAAGAGAAAGGTATACTATATATGACCAGCTTACGTCTCAATTTTAATAAATTGGTAGACTCTTGATGTTTGAAACGTCTCGTCTTCATGGTAAGTACTAGTTCACGAGTGGTGAAAACCATTTGAAACCATCTAATCTTGTTCGCACGACTGGTGAGTTCGGAGCTGAGGGAAGCACTATGAGTTGCTGATGCGCATGTGCACAGACTGACTAAATGGCTGTGCCCATGAAGTTTTTCTAATATTGCAGACATTTTCATCAAATATATTCATAACATATATCTGCGGCCATACATTTAATTAAGGCTATGCCATCATCTGAATATATTAAACCATTCGTTTATTACCCTGCACGCAATTTAAAAAAAAATATATTTCCCACTTGTTAGGTGGTATCGAATAGCCACAACTCGTAGCTACATGTACTGTTCCGGATGCACCATAAATACATGTGTATAGCTGTGGAGGACGTAACCTAACGTATTCGCCTTTGAGTGTTATCATCGTTGATTTCACTATCAACTATCAACTATTTCACTATCGACTGCGTCGACCAAACCCAGCCACAGATATTTGGTTAGGGAGGACGCAGTTAATGTCATGTTGATCGCAGAAATTATTTGTCAAAGGAATTGATTATCTGTATCTGTGTGTGGATGATGAGGTTAACAACATTGTTGATTATTAACAACCTCCTGTGTGTTGTGTGTCCCGGGATGTGTGTGCATGAAGAGGAAGGCAGGGGCAAGATAATAACCAGTGCAACTAACTCGCATTATCGCCCATATAAACACAGCAGATTTCAACAGGGCTACGTTAACTACTAAAAATCTTGAGATGATCATAAGATCCATTACTCACGTCATCATTCTGCATTATCCCGGATTGTAAGAAGTCCTAGAGTATTAGATAATCGACTGTTTACAGTTCATTTAAAATAAATAGTGTACCACATGTGAGTTTGTAGGGTAGAAATGAGAAATTCAGTGCTTGTGGTCAAATCGAAAAGATAATTGCTATTTTTTCTTCTTTCAAACCTTTGATACAATGCTCATTCTATAAAGATATACTAGTATTTTTATTGGTATCTTTTCGTCAATTTAGTCATTCAAGTAATGTTAACAGGGTAATATATATTATTTGATATTTCGAATACATTATGTATTTTTTATGTCGAATGTAGACATTTTTCACAGCGCCCCTGACGGAAATATCTGTAACTACAGAACGGTCTGCAGAGCAGAAAATTGTTGCAGGAGATAATTTTGTTAATTATTCTGTGTATTTGGGGATTTCAAATGCACAGTGTATAGAAAGAAGCTGGTGATAATATAAATTACCTTCTGCAATAGTTGTCATGGATACCTCTGACACGGTACAACTTCCAGGTTAGTTTACATTTATTTTTTTGTACACAGGTGTGAACTTTAGCCCACTTCATAATGTTGTCATTCTATTTTTTAAAGAAAATAAATAAATAAATAAATTTTTATGTCTGGAACAATTTTTGTACGGATTGATTTATTGTATTTTCATAATAGTTTGTATACGAAAAAATTATATATATATATATATTATTTTACAAAAATAGAGTTAGAATATAATACCTAGGACTAATAATTAAATCAATTATTAGTCCCCATAGATAATATGTAGAGCATCAATCGCACTGTTAGGCCATGCACACAATCCGAGAGTTAATGTATGGTGTGAGCGCCCCCATTATAGCTCACCAAACGTAAAATTCACGGTTTATGTGAATGGCCGGTTTTAACGATTGGTGATCTATAGTCCTCGTTGGTGTCCTCGTAGCCCTACATGTAGAGCTCAGCCTGGCCACGGCACACTTAGTGTTGTCAAACTGTTACGTTGTAAGTCTTCCACTACATTGATAAACTCCATACAGTGTCGCCTCTGTCGAGTTTGATACTACTAGACGGTGGCAACACCAAGCATGAGGTTTGGAAGCCTTGTTAAAAGACGTAGAGGACGGTCATCCCTCTTCATACAAAAGAACTCACCTAGTTTGAAAACAATAGCTAGTGTGATCCCCCTACCCCTGAGGCTCAGTTGGTTTACTAACCTGCCTCTGAATGTCCATGTAACAACACCACTTGGCCTCCCGTCGCGTAAGTATCGCTAAAACCATTCTGTGACATATTCGATCAAAACAAAAAACAAGGCAAGAGGAAGTGTTCAAGTTATTACCAGTTCTTATGTTATGGGTACGTCCTATGTAGGGTTGAACATTACATATTTTTCCACGGGAATAGATACGTTTGGCGTAATAACAGCACATAGCAGGAGGAAACAATCGAGAGATTAACTGGCTATATGTTTACCTGATGAACAATTAGGTTTTAATATACATATTTGTTCATGGAACATCAGGCAAACTGTTAAGTGGTGTTTGCAATTGGGGAGATATTTTACAGTAGTCACAACTTACCCTTGTAACCTGCCAATAACTAGAGCAGACTGAATATCTACAAACAAACATTACACACATTTTCGAAATAATCCCTAAAAAATTTTATTATCCCTTAAATTGAATTGTGATTGCTTTTTGATAATACCTAGGGCCACAAATAAATACCTGTCCTATCATGCGAAACTACTATTTGTTTTGTCGGGATGGGCAAATTTTTTTTAGTTATTTGCCCTACGGACGAGTTTTCTCATTCACACACATCAGTTTCAATTGTATTAATATGGAGTTTGTTGATATATTAGAGGTGTAAATCTTAGTAAGGACTGGTATATTTTCCAATGCAGAATACCTGTCCCAAGGACAAGTATGATTGTAGCCCTGATTATACATAAGCATGATGTCATAAAATCATTTGATATAATATAATTCTCTTCACAACATTGCTAATCTTTGCATTCTACCAAATGTTTACCCATGATGCTCCAATGTAACAAATGGTTAGGTACCACCAAAGAAAAATTAGTGAAATGTATGTGCAGATTTTCAATCAATTGAGTCCCAACAACGTTCAATTGAAAAAAAGAATACTGTTCTTAATCCAAATGTTTCACATATAAGCTCAAGATGAGGGTGGCTCAATGGAGACATCCCGAGTGCACTTCCAAGTGGATCAAGTGGTCCAGCACGATGCTGAGATCCAGATCAAACCAGATGAAGGCAAGCTGTCCGTGCACCTTGGATTCTTACAGGTGGGTAGTTATCCTCTAATCTAGGAGGTGACTTGTTGCTTTACTTCTATTTACTTAATCGTCTTGGAAAAGGAAGTTAATTACATCCTATTTATTATTTTGGAATAACATGTTACATACCGGTAGGCATGATTGAAACATTGCTGATGTCAGTTATTTTCTAGTTACGTGTCTGTGGGGCAACACATGAAAATTAAACTACATGATACAATCAAAATCTAGTGTTAACCTATTACACTGAATTTGTTTTTAGTGAAAGCTCATCTGAAGCTTTCGGTCATTCACATGACGTTTCTGCCACATGGCCTTAGTCTTCACAAAATTGTGGTGTGACGACATTGGCCCCCAAGATGTTGTTATAGATTGCAGGAAGTTTCAACACTAGATTTTAATAAAAACTTGAACAAATGAACATCCAACATATTACATGATGCAATGTTCTCTCTCAAAGGAAGCAACTTTCATTTGAGAGAGACAATTATCTATTACAAGCTTGCCAAAAGTATAAAGCTCTCTCTGACACTTGCGAATATTTATTCGGAATTTTATAATACAGTGAGAGATTCAAAATATGTGATTCTAGAATTATTGATGAAAACATGATTCTACATTTATAAAAGCACATTTGTGATGAGACAATACCACGATTGATTCATCTTTACTTTGTCAATATCCGGAACTCGTTACCTGTTTGACCCTAGCTTTAATGTAATGGTGGAAAGACGCTTATAATGTTTCCTCATCTGTTATCTGTCCAGTCACGGTTGCTAAGTGAGGAATCGGTACCATATTATAAACTATATAAGTAATTAATTGATATTCCACTGCATATACATGCATTTCACACTTTAAGAGACTGATGTGCGACTGGGCATTTGTCTGTAAATAATACCATACCGGGGTAGTTGTTCAAAAGACCTAAATATAAGGTCTATTTATAATGCAAATGTTACTTTAAACAATATTTTTAGACATTTATTGCACATTGCTGGAGCGATGTAGTATTACACACTTTTGTATACATATGGACATGATTCAAAAATCTGAATTTAAATTATCCTTATGTTATGTATAAAATTTTTACCTTGGTAATGAAAACAAGACCAGTCATGACAATGATCTTTTAAAGTCTAAAGACTATAGACAAAAACCAGCTTCTCCGACAGGATAGAGCAATATTTTACAATTACATTCGCTGAAACAATAAACATATAAGGGCTTGGTATGATTGCGATTCTATGTTATAATTGTGTTTATGTCTTGACCTATCATGTATCATAATAATAAGGTCAGTAATGAAGGTTACTCAACACCTTTATTCATAAATTGATAGATCTTTCAGGAGTTTTATCCTTTTACTGCTATGTGAATTTTCACCATTTGTAAATATGATCCGCTTGTTGGGCTCCTACAAGATTGACGCAAATGCACCAGACTGGAATTATCGCTCGGAATAACTTTTTATAAGGTACATTTTTTCACCACCACAGATGACTGTTTCATCTAAGATATTCATAACAACTGGCCAAGAGTCTACCAAAGAAATAAATGTAAACATAAGGAACCCTATAGATATTATACCTTTCTTTTTATGTACCCTACATATAATTTTTTTTACAAGATTTATTCCCCCACTTGTCAGGTGGTATCGAATAGCCACAAGTTGTAGTTACGATTTATCAATTTGTACACATAAACTCACGACATGATTTTGAATGCACAATCAGTTCTCCAAAAGTTTTTTTTGTATATTTTGTTCTTGTTTCAGGTGAACCAATGCTTGTGTTAAATGTATTGCCCAACTGTTTATAGGTGAACCACTGCTAAGATCCAGTTCTCCATTGTGGATTTCTTCCATGAGGATATCAATGCTTCAACCCGGCTCCCAGAACTTACACGCAAGGGATCATCGAGTACCAACCCACAGAAAGACGGTGAGTCTCAGACTTGCTGTTCAACTTACAATAGAATCTCCAATAAGACAACCATTATTGTGGCAGCTTTTTATAAGACAATATCTGTGGTCCTGAACCTCCACATGTAATAGAGACCATAGTAAAACTACATACGAGACAAGTGACCACCCATCTGTCCCAAAGAGACCACCCTCTACGGGAAAACCCCTTGGTGATCTTAATGAAAGATTTCTGTACTTTTTTTTGC
>CM032668.1:36835043-37001613 GCA_019095985.1 Streblospio benedicti | reverse complement strand
TGTCCATTGACCCTTCTAAACACAGAGCAGTGTTATAAAATAGTCTTATTTAAATATAAGTTAAAAATACATATTTAAAGTAAGATTCAGAAATTTTGACCCAAATTCAGAAATTTTGGCCTCGGGATTCAGAAATTTCAAAATTTGAGGTTGGCAACTCTGATATAGACAAAAACCAGCTTCTCCGACAGGATAGAACAATATTTTACAATTACTTTCACTGAAACAATAAACATATAAGGGCTTGGTATGTTCTATGTTATAATTGTGTTTATGTCTTGACCTATCAGGTATCATAATGATAAGGTCAGTAATGAAGGCTACTCAACACCTTTATTCATAAATTGATAGATCGAGTTTTATCCTTTACTGCTATGCGAATCTTAGCTTTACTCTTACTCCAGGGCCTTGGTTCAGTTGGTAGCCTTTTGTGCCATTTTAGGCAACAGTGTAGTGTGTGAGATGTTAGAGATTCCATGGTGCATTCAAAACAGCTCGTATTTATAGAACGTATGACTTGCCGTGTGGTGAAAATATCTTTCGAAACCATCTAATCTCATTTGCCCACAATTTGTGAATTTGAAGGTGTGGGGAGCACTACAAGATGCTGGTGCACATGCGCACAGACTGACAAAATGGCCGTGCCCATAAGGTTTTTCTAATATCGCAGACTGTTTCATCTAATATATTCATAACAACTGGCCAAGAGTCTACCAAAGAAATAAAATTGAAACATAAGGAACCCTATAGATATTATACCTTTCTTTTATGTACCCTACATATAATTTTTTTACAAGATTTATTCCCCACTTGTCAGGTGGTATCGAATAGCCACAAGTTGTAGTTACGATTTATCAATTTGTACACATAAACTCACGACATGGTTTCGAATGCACCATCAGTTCTCCAAAAGTTTTTTTTGTATATTTTGTTCTGTTTCAGGTGAACCAATGCTTGTGTTAAATGTATTGCCCAACTGTTTATAGGTGAACCACTGCTACAAGATCCAGTTCTCCATCGTGGATTCTCTCCATGAGGATATCACGTTCAACCCGCTCCAGAACTTACACGTGCGGATCATCGAGTACCAACCCACAGAAGACGGTGAGTCTCAGACTGCTGTTCAACTTACAATAGAATCTCCAATAAGACAACCATTATTGTGGCAGCTTTTATAAGACAATATCTTGTGGTCCTGAACCTCCACGTGTAATAGAGACCATAGTAAAACTACATACACAGAGACAAGTGACCACCCATCTGTCCAAAGAGACCGCCTCTACTGAAACCACTTGGTGGTCTTAATAGAAAGATTCTACTGTACTTTTCTTGCCCACTTGTCAGGACTGGTAGATTCTGGGTTTTCTGGGTGATTGGCACAATTCACTCAGCCATTCGGTGACAGAAATGAGCGTAACAAAAGATTAGGTAGTCATATCACTTCCTGTCCACAACCTGATCATTTATAGGAGCTTTTTAACATAATGAGACAGTCACCTAGATAATACCAATTATTATATCTTTAAAGGATGAGTGCATGCGCCCTTTTCTACAAACAAAAAATGCAAATTAGGCTGTTTTGATTTGCTTTAGGGAGCAGTTAACTTTATGTATTTTGACTTTGGCACTGATAAATGGACCTTGGTGCTGCATATTGCAACTGTGACTTTGTAACCACTTTACATCTGTTTTAATTTGCATTCCTCACAATCAAAAAGCTTGTCAACAAATCCTGAGAGACATTGCATACTTTGGACTATCTACTTAGGCATTGAGGTTCAATTCAGTTCCGATTAGGGCAACAGAAGCAGACTTTAAATTAGCCAAGAAGTGTGTAGGTGGTGGGTTGTACATGTACAATTGCTAGACAAATTCTTTTTTCATTGTTACAGATGGATTCGTTCATCTCAAACTCTGATAAGTTGAATTATACAGTCAAGTTTTGCATGCTCATGTGAAAGCCATTTCCAATTGAGCTTTCTAATCCCATTTTAATGAGGATTTGTTAGTGCCTTGTGATAATGATCTGATGATATAGCAAAATCATTAATGGCACTTGGGACTGAATGAGCACCAGCAATTGAAGTGTCGTGCTCCAACCATTTTAAATCCAAAAAGAGTCTCTTTACCATGTGACCACAACGTTGCAAAGAAACCAGGCGATGCACGTGCATTTCTTTACACCCAGACTGAGTTTTCCATTGTTAAGTAGAATAAGCTGCACATTTAAGACGTTTCTGGTGATGGGATCAGAATGTCAGACGTGAAAAAGCGTGTGATCAAAAGTGTCCATAAATTACAAAGTATTTAATTTTTCATCCATTGCTTGAAAGGGAAAATGACTGGTAGAATATCATCACTATACATGTATTCACAATTTTGCACATTTATGGCCTCACACTTTACTGATGTCTCTTTTCTTGGCACATCCTACATTCATGTAGCATAAGTCCCAGTTTAATAGTCATGAATATGCAGTGAAAGGTGAGAAAATCATAGGGTAAAGATTTGTTTATATCCGTCTGTGATCAGACAATGTGCCAATATTAACAATGTCTATAATATTATGGTTGATTTGTGCTCAATAGTGGGGACTGTCTGACCCTAGTCTTTTGTCCATGTTAGTGTTGATGGTAGGAGAATAACCCCAGCCAAAGCCTATATTTTCCCATCCCATTTCTGATGCCCAAGGACAAACCAATCAGATCAGTATATATTACCAGCCAACATCAAGTTGTTTTCATTTCTGTGTCTAGGTTTATGCTATTTTTCATTTTTATATGCCGTTTTTATTAAGACTTACATGTTTTATAGATAGAAGGAACAACCTTCTCGGATGCTTCTTACCATGTCTAGCAACAATGTTTCAAAAAAAGTTTCTCCCATCTCAGGCTTCGATGGCAAAGTGTGACGATTGCTATGTACCTCTCGTTTGCATTGAGTCACGTTAGTGTGAAATTTCCCCATATACAGAAGTTTTGTCAAAACTGAGGTAACAACCTTGCCTTGGTTGAAGTTGAGTATCGGTTTACACACGACCAAAGCGAGGTGTATAACAGCAATAGTCACCAATTATGATATCTTTAAAGTATGAGTACATGCACCCTTTTCTACAAACAAATATGCAAATTAGGCTGTTTTGTATTGGCTTTAGGGAGCAGTAACTTGATGTATTTTGACTTAGGAACTGATAAATGGTGCGGCAATTCAACTGTAACTTTCTAATCACTTTACATATGTTATAATTGCATTCCTCACAATCAAAAAGCTTGTCAACAAATCCTTAGAGACACTGCATACTTTGGACTAGCTACTTGGGCTTTGAGGTTCAATTCAGTTCCAATTAGAGCAACGGAAGCAGACTTAAAATTAGCCAAGAAGATTTGTGTAGGTGCCATCGCAGGAAGAATGTTCTTTGAAATGTTGCTGATAGACATCAAGTGAAGAATCTGAGTAGGTTTTTTCATATATCTTTGATAAATGCAGATATTAAGAATGCCTTTTCGTACGACATACATATATGCTTGGTGTTATTTTTTTCAGTTTCTAGGTGTATATTTGTAAAACTTTACAAAGTTTCTAATGGTTTGAAAGCAGTAAAATGGTGCAATATTAAATAGGCTAAATGTATTACAAAATTAGATATCTAAGGAGACTTTCTGGAGATAAAAGAATTTGGAGAAAAAAAAAATTCTCAAAATGTTCTTGTTTTTTATTTTAGTATAAAAGTACATTCATTTCCCTTTTTAAAAATGTATAACACTTTAGGGGTTTCGGGAATAGAATTTGGTTTATGGACCATACAAAAGATCATACAAAAGACAATAAAAAATTCAGTCAATGTTAAGTTTGCCTGTACCGAAATTGTATACATGATCTTTTGTATGGTCCATAAACCAAATTCTATTCCCGACACCCCCAAAGTGTTATACATTTTTAAAAAGGGAAATGAATGCACTTATATACTAAAATAAAAAACAAGTACATTTTGAGAATTTTTTTATCTCCAGCAAGTATGTATTTGGTAGTTGTCTGCTTGTATTGATGTGTATAACAATAGATGTAATTCATGTAAAGTATTGACGTTTTATCACAATAATCTATTAATGACGGGATAATGGGTTACACCCGGCTATAGACCTATAGCTACAAGAAGCTCAAGTTCGGACCATCTCTCTAAAAGAAAAAAACAACTCTATATTAACATTATTTTTCACAGTCTCATGCTTTCATAAAAAGAGCATATCGAACCTTCATTAAGAGATCACCTCTTGATTGAGAGCACTTAGTTCAAGTCGAATCCCATGTGGTCTCAATAGAGGTTCAACTGTATATGGTCATTTATCAATAATTCATTCCGATTGTTGGTGCACCTGATACTGATGATGTCATCACATGAATATGAATATGGGGTTTCACTGTTCATCAGTCTGTAAATGTAGGAATCACGATTTGACACTATGATTAATTAATTCCAAATAGTTACTATGTACCGAGTCTATTCACTCATGTGTTCCCTACTATTTACCCCAGATTATAGTGCTTCTAGGCCTTGGTTCAGGCCACCGCTTTCTTTGTGTCAGTGCCGGGTGTCAGTGGCCCAAATTCTTAATCCTTTTGTGGATAATGGATATAGACATATGATATTTTCTTTTGTTATCTGACGCTACAATGATGTATAATGTACAATGATGACAGTGTAACGTAGTCCTGTCCACCAGCTGTCAAATCCATTCCACTCTGTATTTGCAGGTCAGAGCACCTGCTGACCTCTGTGACATAGTTTACAACCAATTGATGTCACTGGAGGCCAGAAACACATTTTGTTTAATGTTAAATGCCCAAGATGATTGTGTATTGCGTTTCCTTTCCTTCAATGTCGATTTTCACATCATGAATAGTAATAAATTTGATGTTTTTTTTCTCTCAATGACAACAATCCTAGATAATGTATTTTTCAGGGCATTGTCCTAATGTTGGTATTTTCCAGGTCGTGTGGGGAGTGGAGTGGGGCACCTGCTCACTATTGACCTAGTTTTTGTGTTTTTCAGGTCGGGGTCACCAGCTGACGATTGAGTTGGTTGCGTACAAGGAGAAGTTGATGAAGGAAGAGCTCACGATCACCGACTCTCAGGATGAGTCAAAAACGGTCACACTTGTACTGTTTGCACGAGTTCTTGGTAAGTGAGCTGTGTTTTTGACACCCTTTGATCTCCAATGATCACCTATAATTTCAAAAAACATACTGTAACTTCACCATGACTTCGGACACAAATACTGTGAAAGAAAGCTGTATGTTTATGTTGATGTGATGATGTAAATGAAGAAATCCCACATCCATCTCTTTTGGTCCTCTCACTTACATGTATGATGTCTATTATACTTTTAATTATACAGGAAATTACCATCCCGTCTTGTTAACTAAAAGACGTGGTCTCATGAAATGATATAATCAGATGATTTTCTCTGGACGTAGCATGCACTCTAACAGCAGACGTGACATTTAACATGGGAGAGATAGACGGCTACTTATGTGTAGCATTTAAGTTAAGACACGTGACAAAAGCCATCCGCTATAGTCTTGTTGTTTGAAGATTATTTTAAGAAGAGTTGCAGGTTGTTAAACGTTATTTATATATAGTTTATATATAGTTAACTAGACAAATTTGAGTGTATTAAAACTGCTATTTTTGCTTTATACCACATAAACAAAGATCAACTGGACACAGCTATTTCTATTTTAAAAAAATCACCATATTGCATGTATTAGCGGTTACTTGTTGACAATGTTGAGTCACTGAGCATAACCTTTGATAGGGGATTCTCTAAGTGACAGGAACATACTGCTCCCTGGTCCAAGGCCATTCAATTGTTGTCATGTGCCCATGATGTAAATAAGTTTTGAAATGATGCTGGGAAGGGCTCGGGAATATTCATGAGTTAATGCAGTTTATGTATTGCTTCTTCAATGTGATGCATCAAAAAATGCTCACACAAATTGCACGCTTGTGCTGTTTTACATGAAGATCTTGGTAAATAACCCCACAGCCTGTGTATGTGACCCCCTTTGACCTCTGATACTCACCTATAGTTTCCGGGGGGAAAAAAAGTCATCATGCTAACAACATATGATTCGACAGAAATACAAGCTAAATTTAGAATCATTCAACTGTTGGAGGTGTTTTATGGATGAGATGGAGTCCTCTCAGCAAGAGAGCTTGTCTAAGTGACAACAACAAACTGCTCAGTCATTGCTTGTGAATGGCTCAGCTCATATAAATAAGAATTTAAATGGTGGAGATTTCCTTGAATGACTTCATCGTGTTGGTTTCATGGCATAAAAGACATGATTCTTCGCATGTAACTCAAATTAACTGATCATTTACAGTTTCGATCGTAAATCTGTGACCATCATCAGAATCTCTCTCTGCACATGTCAGTCCGATCATATTCATGTTATCATAGGGGGCTGTATACTTGAGAGTTGCTGGACCCGCTCATCTCGGTTTATAATATACTTATTTGAACCTTATATGTATTGGCTTCTCAATGGGAAGTTGCTTGGACTGACATATCCTGGCATATTCTGTAAACACTACATAAAAACTAAATTTATAGTAAATTAATTGAAGTTTTGAATCCTTTTTCATTTTTGGCTCAAAATGTGCAATTAAGTGGCTTGAGTTCACTTATCAGCTATATCAGACTTTAGACCTCTCTCTAGCTTTAACCCTTTTTCCTTCATTGAGCAAAATGTAAGTGTTGCTAGTATGATTTGTGTGAAATGATGAAATGATCAGGAAATAAGTCTCCAAAATGCTACAGAACAAGACTAAATTAAATATCAAGATGAAATGATCAAATATAGACATTGGAATGGCATAGCCAGAATATCTGTATTTGACAACACATACCCTAACAAAACCATGAAGGGGACTCATGTTATGTCATGTCCACATGTTCTCAGAAATATTCATCAATTCATCTCACTATTGAGAGACATTATAGGTAAATGCTGGGCTCACACGTCAGTTCGTTTTATCGCCCATGGCTAAAGATTCTAAAAATTGATGAAAGATTTTGCTTACTCTTTCGTCAATGTGGCGAATCATTTTTATTCAAGAAAAATTCATAAAAAATGAATTTTGTCTGCTAAATCGAGACTAAAATGTCAGAATGCCGTTAGCCATCAGCTATCATTCTAGTTGACATTTCGGTTGGAACGCCGTTCGCACAATGACAACAAAGATGGCGGCGCCCATACACGTGAAAATGCAAGGAATTTACTTGAATAAAACCGATATTTTACATATTTATATAGTATCAGTTGCTTCGTGAAAGTATCGTGCCATAGACTGCCATATAGACACTTTCATCTTGAGTAAATAAAAAGTGATTCAGCGATGCATTGGTATATAGTTTCACATCTAGCAACCGGCGAGCATATGTTTTTAGAACGATCTCAATATTATTGCAAATTCCATGGATTAAACGTTCGTTGGTGTTTCCTATTTAATAATAAAGAATTTAGGCTGGTAGACTAGGTTAGTTTTAAATAATAAGTGCAGCCGTTTGAATCTCCCAATGTAATGATAAAATATGAACAAAAATGCAAGTATATCCCCCCCTCCCCAATCCCCCGGCATGACACCTGTCAACACGGGCGGCGCGATGGCGGAGCGCCGAGAGTTTTCGAAAGGAGACATGCATAGGTCTCCTTCGTCCAGTCCCACCGGGCCACCCTCTGAAAAAATTGCTTTAGAATTAAGAAAATATAGTGTATATGTGTTATCAAAAGTTTGTATCCATTATTGGCCAATGTACTTCATTGGTTGATGCAAAGCAGTGATCAGAAGGGTCTTTTTCTCAAGTTTTGAAAGTAATATATCCGGCAACAATTGACAGTGTCATGTAGATCAGATGTATTCAGAATATTTTCGTACACTTAGTACCAACCCAGTGATCTGTACCACAAAAAAATATAAAATGATTGTCCATGTATCGACTAATATGGAGTTACAGGAAACTATTATTGTAGTACTAGTCCAATGTGTATGAAACCTTCATTGTTCTCACTGACACGCTTGAAAATTAAATACATTAAAATATTCAAACTAGAAATATTGTCAAAGTAACTAAAAGTAATGATGTTTGTGTTGTTAGTATTACCATATTAATTGATTTACATAGGTTTTCGCTTGGCTAAAAAGAAATTCAATTGGCTATAGAATAATTTAGTTGTTTAGCCAATTGGCTTAAAAAAATACCAATTGGCTAAAAAAAATGTCGTAAAGCCAATTGGCTAAACCCGAGATGTGTCTAGCGCTAGCCCAAAAATGTACATATTGGTAACCCATAGAAAATAATTAATTGACATTATATGATTGTATTAATTTAATATGTATCTTAAATCCACCGAAGGACAATAAGTTTGGATGCCAGGATATACAAACAGATTATAAACATGTCAAGTTACACCAAAATGATTGACAATGCTCTAGCTAAAGTTACCATTTTATGAAATTTTATTCATTAATACAAGTACAAATTTCCTTTTTCAAGAAATTTTATTTCTTGAATGTTAACTCCAGAATGAGGAGGGTTATATGGGTCGGGGAATTTTTTGCAGTGTGATACTATTATTTAACCATAGCTTTGGATTTGGCTTCAATATTCGGGATTGTCTGAGCCTAGCTTTAGACTATATATAGGCAAAACAATGATGGACGTAATTGGCATTTAACAATATGCTGCAGATATGCATGGCCTATCAATATTTAATGATGAATGTGGTTCCAAAGTGGTTCCATTATAGTGCAAATTCGGTGGTTGGCTTCAATTTAGTTGAGAGTCTGGTTTCTTATGTACAATATTATAATGCTACCATTTTTCACAGTGTATAAAAAAGCAGTGACGTGGGGGTGGGGGTGGGGATCTGAAGAACTTGAAAATTGAAAAACTCAACTTGATTTGGGGGTTGCGGGGGCTTGAAAATCTGGCGTGCACTTATGTGAGTGAAATGATGGAAATTTAGTGTGTGTTGAGAGTTGGGGTGGGTGGGGGTCATTTTTTTAAACAAACAGATGAAAAGCTACTGTGACATCACCAGCAACTTGACATTTTGGTCAAAGGTCCTGCAATGAAGACAGCAATATCAGTGTATTTGTTGAAAAGTGAGTAGTTGTGTACTCAAGTTTCACCACAATATCTATATGCCATTGTGCAAACATTCATCTTTCCTAGTACACATTCACCTGTTGAAAACTCATATACTGGCTATTCAATGTGATGTCCACTGAACTGACATGTCTTTTAACAAGGCTTCTGAACCTCCATGATGTAGTGGGCCTGGTGACTGGACTAATGGGCATCCAATTAGTGAGGTATCCAAATGATCATATCAGAAAATGAGGCCAGAAGAGGCGGATGATATATCTGGCTGCATATCTCATCATCGGCACAGAAAGTAACACCTCGCCATATCGTTCTGACCCATACAGTGCAACATCAGATGAAGCCATGTAGCTACCATGGCAAAACGTCATGTTGCAACAAACAATGAAAAAATAAACAGTAGAGAATGGTATATACTATATTATTATACACCCCATAAAACATGTACAATGTACAACCATCAAAACTGGCCTTTTATGTTGGAAATTTTACAATTTTTTTGGTGCGCTCTCACAATGCTGACTCACATAAAACTCCATTGCTTTTTACGCGGAGGGTATTTCTTAAAAGGCCACAGGTATTAGGTTGAAATATCATAATAAATAGGCACATAATATATTAGTCATGATGATAGTACTAACAATGCAATATGTCACCAATCACCATTGAAAAATTCTGTATTTTTTTCAATTTATGAATCAGACTATATTATGTTGGGACATGTACGTACAATGTACCGGTAGGTGCAACTTATACATTCGCATGCCAGCCATGGTTGCACTGACAATATACATGCATGAACTCCTCACCATGCTGTTAACATGAACTCAAATACTTTCCTTTCGTATGCAAGAACACTGCAACGCCGTACGTGTTTGTTGTCTTGCGTATGACATTTCATGCTACAGACGTAAGACGTTCCTGGCGTAACTCAATAACGTATGATGTTATCATAGCAGGTGGTAGATAAAAAGGCAGAGCTAAAATGTCTCATTTTTATAAATCAATTTCAATTTATGTAAAGGTGGGCCCATTTGTGAATTTTTAGACTTGATGAAAACCACCCTTTGAAGATGCTCAATGATTTTCCCACAACTCATTGTGATATGATGTATGGTTTAGGAGTCTATAAAGATCATACAAACAAACAAACAAGCAGACATTGCTTTTTATATATAGATTGGCATGATTCTATGTCTAGGATAAAGCTCCCACATTACGCTGTCAAATCCTTCTTCGTTTTAAGGAAAAACCTTGACGCCAAGTCTAACCCACAAACATGAATAGTTGATATAATTTCTATCTGTCTTTATTGTATCAAATGTCAACATCATGGCAAAATAACAAGGCTAAATGTTCAGATTTTCAAGGTCGAATAAGAAGAAACCAATAGACTTGTACTTAAAGTTATTATTATTAAAAAAGAAGGACAGCCAGGGGGGTAATTTTTCATCATTTGAAATGAGGCTGAAGCTTTTGATGACAAGTTGGAAGTGATTGCTTTTGACATGAAGTCATGATTCGTGTCATGTGAAAAGTGAGAGGAAATGGGGTAATGCGCCCTAAAATTGAGAACATTGAATGCAGTAAAACATGCACAAAGTGAAAGAGAACGTAACCCTCTTCTAGTGAGAAGTCATTGATGCTACTGTTGCAGTCTAGAATAAAGTCTAAAATAAGCTCAAATTCACCAGGACAGACTGATTAATCCTCAATGTGTTAGGGTAATTAGACACCCATTATGGAAATTTGTGCTTATTTTAATCTTTACTCTGAGCTTCAATAATTGCACCATTTACTATTTAAAAGTGTCAACTTACATGATGGAGTTTTGTATGATGTAGAAGAGCTTGAAACTTGTACAACAGTCATGTTGTCCATGCTCATATAAAGGCTCATTTCCAATGGATAGCTGGTATCGCTCTTACTTATAAAGTGAGCATTTTCATTAAGACATTATGTCCTGGGAAAGACGTTTTTCTTCTTTTTAAACTATACTAATGTAGTGGGCACTTTTACATTATAGTTAGAAGTTTAATCTTAATGACATTGTTTAGTTGAAATCAAAAGTTTTATACTGATCCCCATGCTTTGCCATCTGGTCACTTTCTGACTTTTATACCCCTATCAGTGATAAAACCAGTTTTCTTCAAAATATGATATCATAGGCAGCTCCATATGTAATGGGGGAGGGCAAGGGGAGCACAAATTTTTTTTTCATGTGATTTTTTTTGTGGTGCATCCACTATCAATTGTTTAAGTGCGTCCCCCACTTTTCCAAAATCCTGGATCTGTTATTGAATAGTACATATATAATATTCGATGCGTTCTGTTCTTATCGCAAATACTCCTTGATACGTCAAACAGTTTCTTGACTGTGTTTGCTGGCAAAATTGGTCTCCATAGGTTTTCATATTACAATCATAAGCAAAAGATCACTATACGGTGCCAGACAGGAAACTATTAATAGTAGAAAGAAAGGCTTGTGCGATTTTGGCGCAAGGATTGCTTGAGGTTTTGAAAAATTTCGTGGACTAAAAGTTATCGAATGATATTTAACATTTTAGAGATATAACGCATGCATTTGGATTATGACAACTTTCCAAAAACACTTTTGCAAATGAGTTTGATCTGAAAATGCAGGAGCAGTTTGAGCCTCGGCTGTAATTGATGGATGTTTATTTTAGGTAGATATGTAGAGATATAAATTTGTTCTAATTGAAGGAGACTGTTATCTCGGAGTTGGCAGTCAAGTACTGCCAAACATCTTGGGTTACTTGGTTTTATCACTGTTCAATACTGGTCATTACGACTTACCAAAATTAGCTGCTGTTACCATCAATGAAGATGGCCATTTTCGTGATCTATTCAAACGTGTTTGTCTCATGTAATCATTGAACACAGTGTAATTAATATGTGTGTGTTGCAAAACTGTGGTGGTATATTTGACATGTTACATAAGATGATTTGTGTTAAAATTATTTCTAATCTTGTAATATCTGGGTACTTAACTATTCTTTTTTCTAATGGTGGTGTTCCATAACGCCAAATGTGGCAAATTCTAATGATCTTATTCTTCACAAATCCATGTAGCAATATAGTGTGGCTGACAACGGCTAATCAATGCTGATACAGTGGGTTTTAATGGCTGGTATTAGAAGGCGATTATAATGTTTTATAGGTGCCACACAGCATTAAGCATTGCTGCTGGAGCACGGTGTGATAACAGTTGGACTCGTTGAACTCTTGGTTGGGGAAAGATAATGAAGTCAGCATTCTTATGCACTGGGAAGATGCATTTTAGCATAATATAATGGAATAAATATTGACAAAAAGTGGCCTGCTCTTTTGATTATGTAAACTTTGCAACCTGAAAATAATTACCTATCTAATAGAATGTGAACTTTTGAAACCAGTCAGCCCCATATACAGTCCTTAGGCACAGGGCCTTTGGGTAAGTCTTATTTCATACTGTTGCGCAGTACTCGGGCATTGAGTAGTCCAGGTACATTATTGTGCATAAGGCGCAAACACGCGATGCAATTTACTACAACAATAACACAGTGATGGCACCGACACAGTAATTTGGAGGACGTTCAATCTCAACCGATCATGCGACGATGGTAAACAGCAGTTTTATTTAACCCTTTACTGGTGGGACATGGGCCCCAGCATCATGTCAGGAGGGGAGGGTAATGGGTATGGATACTCATGATAGAGTGTTTGTAAATTATACATCCCCCCACCCCCCACCCCCCAGATAGTTATTATTGATGCCTTATATTAAAGACCAGAATGAAGACTAAAATAAGTTCAAATTCATCACAATGTAAGTCTGATTCATTCTCACTGTGTTCAGGTCTATCGATCTCCCATCAGTCATCGATTGCAATAAATTAAAGCTTTTTTCAGGCTTTTTTCTAGGCACCATTAGCAGCTAAAGGGTTAAATTACATTTTTCTGTAAGTGAAATGAATTGTGGCAGAATGAGGATTTGAACAATCTTACAGAAACAAGGTTTTTAATTCTCTATCAAATTTGCCTGGTAAACAGATAATCATAAAACGTCAATGAACTGGGAAGGATTATCATGAAATAATGAAATTCTGTTTAAAATGATGTTGGATGTAATTCTCCAATGTAAATTTACTGTATAGTCGATGCAAATTTGCTAATGAAATACATACATATATTCAATGAAAATGTAATAAATCTAGACAAACAGAAAGCTTCTTAAAAAAACTGCTATTTTGTCAGTCTTTAATCAGCTTATTTAGCCAAAGTGGATCCATGCGCAGCATTTAAATAGCTAGCAACTATTGAATAATAACGCGTAGACTGTGTGCTTCTGTGCCCCACTGGTTAAGGGGCTGTATTTGTGGGCAGGATATCATGGGTTACAATTCCTATTTAATTATATCTATTTTGAAACTGGTGTGGCATGTTGAGAAAAATTAGGTTATACTCACACTCGCTGACCCAGGCTAAAATCAGCATGCAGAGGGCCAGGGGGTAGTCTATATTGCATAGTCTGCCTATGTGCTGCTGTTATTTCACTCAAAAGACTGTGGAAAGCCAGAAGATTTACTGCAGTGTCTATCAAACCTCTATCTGGCCCACAAAATGATCTGAGCTGCCACCCGTTTCCACCTGCTTTCACAGCATCACTCACTCCCACACATACCAGATACCACCATCTAAATGCCCATGGGCTATTCATCATACCGGTAATCCTAAACGCATTCAACATCCGTTGGCCCCCACGTAATAAGGTTGTTTGACCGACTGCTGGCTTTTTTGCATAAAAAGCAAGCTTAATTTAGATAAAGAATGTGGAAGAAGTTACTTCTACATTTATATTGCAGGTATTTGATATACCTGTGATAGGTAGTTGGGGGTGCATTTTTGTACAGGCATTGCTCCTTGCGTGTACGTCTTGAGATATCTCCTATCCAACATGGCTCTCAGAAGCGATCGTCGGACTACGGAAGTCTCTTTTATACTGTACATATATCCAGTGTTTACAATTTCTCCCGTGGGTTAAGTTATCCCTTTAACTGGAAGAAGTTCACCAGGTTAGATTTACGTCGTAACGCAAAATCGGCAACCGTTTTTCTTACCTGGCAAAGCAATGATGTATGTTTGACATGAGTGACCGCAAATCATCCTGATGCCCTGATTAGCTGATGGCTTAAAAATGTTCCATGAAAAAGCGACTCTTTTATGAGGGATTGTTTTCAACAAATGTTAAACAGGCATGAAATATATGAAGATACTCAGAAGCAGGAATGATGGGGGGGAAAAGCATTCACACTGCCAAACGTAACCACTTTTCTCTGTCTTTTTACCCTACCCAGCATCACCAATCAGACTGCCACCTACACAGTGATTACATCAGGAAGGACATTTGTCGTCTGTCTCAGCCAATTGGTGGGGGCGCAACAACAACGCCCACTTTAGAAGTAAAATCTCTTTACTGGCACCTTTTGTGCATACCTCAAGTGGTCTCCACAGAGGTACATTGTAGTCTCTTTATGGAGGTTCGTGGTTGCCTCTTCATTAATTAAGGGCTTGGGATCGCGAGAATCGGTCTTTTATTGGAGGTGGTCTCTTTATAGAGGTGGTCTTAGTTGGAGGTTCTAGTTGAGTGCAATAATAATTAGAACTCACCTTTTGTCCAGTAACTTTCTTACAACTTAACGAATTTTGATGATACGTTCCGCTCTTTTTGCAGAATGAAACACTTAGGGATGTAGCACATAACATTATCATCACATAAAATTATCATCATTTATTTTGGAAATAAAGAAAAAATAACAAGTTTATTTCATTGAGTATGCTGGTATCCTGTCATAACAGCTGCGTTCCTTTGTTACGTTATGCATATGGCGAGTGTACGCCATGTTTCAGCTACAGAATTTGATGAATTGGGGGTCAAGCTTGAATTATGGTATGAAATGTGTTGATGTTGCCTACCAGTATCATGGAACATGCTCATAAAAGATGCTATTGATACAGTAAGATAATTACTATAGTGTTTGGACACTTTTCGCTTCTACGGAAGGTGTTCACATAAGACATGCTCCATAGTATTTTGATGGGAACACCTCACAAGTAGTGACATCTCTTCCACCTGCCTTTGCTTAGAAACTGTTACTAAAAATGTTTCACTAGTGAAGACATCTCCCTAATCAATGGGGACACGTTTGCACCCCCACTAGTGTCCTAAATGACAAAGTTGTACTGCGCAAGATATTGGCCAGAAAAATCGCAGGTGTGTAACAGCATACATTCTTTAACGTCACTGGTCGTCAATAACCAGTGTGGTAGTATTGTGTTGAATTGACAATAGTCATTTGCACAATACACCCTGCCATACATGTACAAGCAAGGGGAGGGGTGAGGAGGGCGCATAGTTATTATGACAAAGCTACATAATGTAAGATGGCTCCATCTTATAGTAAAGGTACAAACTGCTGTCGTTATTGCCATCATTGATCCACAAAGGACTCATTTTCGTATACCTAGCAATAATCTAAACACCCACAGAAGCGCTTACGTTCATGTAAAGACTCACTGTCAAAATTAGATTGTGTCAAATGTTTAAATAGATATCAAAGAAAATACCTGTTGCCCCCTAAATTGATGGTTTTACCTTTGGACTTTTTAAAAAAATTATATGATAGTAATGAAATTTTGTTCATAATTGTTTTCATGAATTACACATCTGGGCAGCTATTGTATTTGACTGCTATGAGTGATTCCATGTAATAATCCCAAGCACCTTGACAAGCACCTGTGTTGCTGTGCAGGCCTGTACACCAGTTGCTGAGACACATGATAAATTGTACCATCTGCGGTGCAATTCTGTGCAAAACATTTCCATGTATCGAGCTGAAAGAGAAAGTAGGGTAAAGTGAATGTATTGCACAGAAAAAATTCTGATGGTGATGACTAATGACACATATAGTGCAGATTATTGTCCCGATGTGATGTGTGTGCAAATGCACAACGGATTGGGAGAGACATTTGACTTGTAGCATAAAACTTTGTATTTGGTCAGTTTACAGGTTAAATGACCACTTGACACTTGACATATACAGGCTGCAGTTTTTGATAGGTTTTATGGTAGAATACTTGTACTTAGAACAGTTTAATATGTGAAAAAATATCAGTTTTCCTGTGTAAAACTTAAATGTTTCAGTTTTGTAGTCTAGTGTGCACAATCTCAGTTTCTCATTGGCATCCTTTTCACTCTATATAAACTCCGTGGGGAGCATACAGCACATTGCAATCCTCGCACAACAAAGTGTATCACATAAGCTTTCACAAGACAATGTATCATTTAACCATGGTTACGACACCACAAGTGATTTGGCTTCAATATTTCAGACTGTCTGACGCAATCTTAAATCAACCTGTCTCTGTCACTATATTATGATAGAGCCAACATAGACACAATGATTAAGACTACAGAAGTACTCAGCTTCTTTATTGCACTGTTTTTTTCTATTCTCAAGGAAACCCATGAACCCCCGCGTCATACATCACGTGATCACCCCACCGTGAGGTGATATTATTGATATCTGACCCTATAAATGCACTGGAAAGTGGCCGTTTTTGACGTGATATTTCTGTACTCAAAATTACTAGATTTTGTTAGTTGTGAATTAAAATATGTTGTATATGTATCATTGTATAACACACTGGACAGGTTTTAGAGCAGAGGCTGCTAATGAAATTTTCCTGGGGCTTTTGAAATAGCCGGCGTTAATACAGCAAATAGCTTACCTTGCCAAACAATCATGTGAATCACTGTACGCCAAACGCTGCTTTTCCTTTGTTAAGAAATACGCTAGACGTTCCAGATATTATCTTGTTTACATCAATAGGGCACACGTGTATTTTCTTGTTTATGTTCAATACGGCACACGTGCGTTTGTTGTCACTGCTAGACCTGCACAGACAGGAAACGGAAGTGAGGGTTTTCTTGACAATTCAAGATTGGATAGCACACTTTTTTTCTATTTATCACAATCATCTAAACACAGTATATAGAGTGTATAGATACAAATGTTTATTGAAATAGCCGATTCTGTGTCTGAAAAGAGGGACAAGTTGTATGCTAACGTTGTGTAGCAAGTTGGTTTTCAGGGGAAGAGATGAATTTGCTTTAAATCATTATGCAAACTGTATTTGATTTTTAATTGTGAAATGACAATGTGCACATTTATGTATGTGAGTCTTTTGTGATTTTTTTCATGGAAATCCAGAATTTAGGCAAACGATGATCAAATGTGCCTTGTTAATCAAAAATGCATTATAAATGTTTGAAATTTTGACACCAGCAAACTTTGTGATTTAATTAAGTATAAAAGAGTGTAATTTTTGAAGAATTCCAATCTGAATATGCTATGAAACTGTGTACAGCCATCCAAGGACACACACCATCCCAAATGTAGCCCATATCAAAATCTAGACCTTTGAAATTCCATTGTTACGCACACTCATGTTACAAATTCATGTAATGGCACAATAGCTGAATTGACAAATTTTGAATTTAAAAGTCATGGGTTTTTGGATGGTAGTACCAATATATATATGTCATATGCATAAAATAGCGTCTCTGGCTTCCATTTCATCTGTTGTAATTGATTGCATCTTTCCCAATTTGGATAAATGCCCAGATCTACATGCGAATCTTCTAAGATCCTAGAAAGTCTATGGCTGATTAAGCACACTAAATCCTTCTTTTTTTTCAATTTCATAATGTAAAGTGTTCATGAAGTATAAATTAATGATGAATAGAAGGGAATTAAAGCTACATCATGGTAATTACAATGGAGTAATTATTGTGTCAAACTAATTTACTGCAATGAAATGAAAAGCGTGTGTTGCATACCAGGTAGTTATCAAAACTCCCACGTTTGTTTTAAAATAGCGTGCTCTGGAAGGATGATGAATCGTGAGATTTTTTCCTTACTTGTTGACTTGCAGTGGTTTGTATTTTTCTAATTCTTTAAAGAGGTTCTTATAAAGGAAACAAACTGTGATTGTTTCATAGTGGATTCTGACAAAAAAAGTGTTCTGTCCAATCCCTTGTGTATCAGAATCGCTGATGCAGTGACAGGTTTTCGTATCTCCTACCAACAGGCTCATAATAACAAATAACTACATTGATTTATCCTTTATTGATTGATGCTTACAGTTACTATTGCAAGCTAAAAAAAAACTTAAAACAAGCTGAAGTTTACAAAGATGGATGGCTGATTTACATGAAGGATGAATCTTATGTGAATTGTAGCTAAATTTAGGCATTATTTTACACTTCAATAGTAAAAACATTAACTACTTTCATTACTAAAGAGCTACTGAAAGCTTTGTACAGGTGTAGCGATAAAGTGTTCCTCTAATCGTTCAATGTAAATGCCCATCGGCTTTTAGGTTGAACCTTGATTAATCTAGGTTGAGTGCGTAGTTACATTACATCTATATAGTGATAATATTTTAGATGATGTATTGGTATGGAGGACTTTAAGTTATCATGAATCCTTCAAGTATTACATTTTTTACACTGAGAGAAAAGGTAAGACCTATTACAAGACAGTGAGTATGTGCTATTTTAAAAAGTTGGATGTGAAATAAATGCTGATAAAAGAGCAATGTGGGGGCAAGGAAAATGAAGAAGACTGATATGAGATCTTCAGTTATAAGGGGGAAAATGCTGAATAATGGTAGAAAGTTTGAGGAAAAAGTAATAAAATATTCTAACCACTTTGCCGCTTATTCTCGATTCTGATTGGTTAAGAGCCATGTGAGGTCAGTGTTTCTAACAACTTTGCCGAGGTGATCTGACTACTTTGTGAATTGAAAAACATTGCCTCACTGATGCTCATTAACATGATAAATGTAGTATTCGTTATTATTTAGAAGGTGGACATTTTAAAGCATACGTTGAGCGCATTGTGTTCTACGCTAATCGCCCTGTATTCTACGAAACATACACAGTCATTTAATAAAAATATCAAAACAAACTATATATATTATTGACAGTCTAAATTCTAAACATGTTTGGGATATCCATCATTGGCATGCTTATCCATATTAATTCATTGTGTAAAACCAATCAAACGTTTATCAAAACAACATAGGTAATTTCAATACAACTTGACTTGTTCTTACTTAGGTGTAATTTTAATGTAAACATTTGAACCGGTTATCTGTGCATCATGGATATGAAGTTTGAGAAATGTTTTTGAAATAAAATCACTCAGTAAAAGCGGTAAGAAAAAGGGCAATGGTATGTTAAAGTGTTGATCACCCTATCTTTGCACTTGTCTTGTGTTTGCCTGCACGAATGAGGGCTAGACACAACTCGTGCAGAGATAGGGTGATCTCAACACTATAATATAACATACCATTACCCTTATGGTGACAGATGTCATTGTATTGTGAGGAAAAGGTTCACAAAAAGAGAGCTTGGGGGAAAAGGAAAAAATATCAGTATGGAATGTCTTATTATTTTTTACGTCCATCACCCCCCCACCCCCATCCACCCCCCAACCACACCCACACACACATACCCCGTACAGGTACAAAGTATCGGATAAATAAAGATATGTTTAGATATGATCATTTAATTTTCAGATGTATGTGTGCACTATTCATGCTTGTTTTTAATTCATAATCAATAAAGAAATAAAATTTACTCAAATACAAGCATTTGAAACAATTGAAACGTTGTTTGCATTTTCTTTATGGGTTCAATTCATTTGTTGTAATTGAAATGCATGGGATGTTCCACAACAACATGGTTTGATACTTCTACTTTATTGTATATTACAGTAGAACCTCCAATTAAGACCACCTCTGTAATAGAACCATCTTTCATGCTCCCGAACGTTCATAAAGCAACCAAAATTAGCCTCCCTATAAAGAGCACCTCTCTAATGAGACCTCTTGAGGGAATTCGTGCAGGTGGTCTTAATAGAGAGGTTCTATGGTACAGTACAGCACCCTGTAAAGATCACCTATTAGATCATTCTTCAAGGTCACAAAACTCCACCTGGCAACTCTAGCCACATTAGGGTAGCATCGCAAGGTCTTCACAGAGAGGCTTTACTGTTTAGTAAAATCGCACCACGTGGACACTTCAGTAATGGGGATATCTTTGAACAGAGGCCACGTTTCCTCTTGTCAACCACTTTATAATGCGCCCACGAATTGGGTCGTCTCACGGATAGAAACATTGTCGTAATCATACTGTGTCAGCTTATTTCAATTATGTGACTGTGAAACTTGTACATGTACACTTAGGCCTCAAATATGATTGCAATCAAGACTCAAAAAGTATTCTGACTGTCATGCATTGATTAGCAAAATAGCACATAAGTACCACGTGCAGGTAAAAGCAGCGGCGGCGGCGGCGGCATCACAACGGGTTTTGAGGGACAAAAAATATAGTGGGACCAATGAGACAGGGGACAAAAGAGATGTATCCATTTTAGCGACTTGGGTCATTATGTGCTGATTTTTAGGGGTAAAATTGTGACCCATTCTGGTGGCGCCTCCACGTTCACAAAATGTATTAAGTGCCCCCCTCCCCCTCCCCCTCCCCACCCCCACCTGGGACATATACACCCCATAGTAGGCCATACACACTACTCTCACAAGTTATGGAATAAAAAAGTGAACATTGGTCTTCATAAATAATCATGGGTCATAATATGAGGTCACTGACTTAACAGAAAAAGGCATATTAGCCATACTAAGTAGGTGTATTCTTTTGAAATGGACCAAGTTTTTTCTTGGATTAAAAATATTGGTACATGTACTGTAAATTAAATCCACACATTATGATCCTGAGAAGATTTTATACTGCAGAAAAAGAAGTACATATGTACTGTTGAGAAGTTTTTTTCTTTGGTGCACATGTGCAAAATGTAACCTAATTTATTATTGATCAGTGCAATATGATTATTGGAAAATAAGTAAAATAAGTATAATTTGGCCATAGTGCTTGTGAAATGAATTGTGTTGACTGTATATTCTTATTTGGAAGACAGCTTTTATGGTTATTTTTCATGTGAATATTTTAAAACTCAGAACTTTTTTAAAGTCGACCTATTTGTCACCTTTATGTGTACAGTTAGTGGGACTTAATACTTCTGATGTTATTTTTACTTTGAATTTTACCTGCATACATAGATTTTTAACTGTAGTGACAGGGTGAAATAAATACTTCACCTTTGCGATTGTATCAGGATATTCCACAGTAACAACCGAAGGACTGACTTCAGACTTTTCATTTCAACTGGGCAAAGAACTTCAACGGCTCCTTGTGAAGCTTAGAAGTTTCCCAATATTGAATAACTTTCAAGAGCGCTTCCAAGTTTTATTACTTTTTTCTCACTGGTAAGTTCACATGTTTTGCTTTATTTTTATGATATTAAAAGATGTTAAAAACATGTAGCACATTTGATAATCTTAGCGTATAGGTCAAAGTCAAAGGTTATTTTATTGTTCTATAATATGAATTTTACTTACCCGTCTTAACCAAGAATTTTAACCTATGAAACTTGACAGAAAGGCTGGAAAATTATGAAATTTTGTAACTGAATGTATGTTTAGTTCATCCTGGGTTTCTTTATTCATGATTCAAGAATTTGATGGATACCAATAGAAACCATAATCATTACCATTTTCATTCGGCCCGAAGAAGTTGTTGTGAAAACAACGAAAGTCTCGCCAAAATGGTAATGATTATGCTTTCTATTGGTATCCATCAAATTCATGAAATTTTGTATTACCGTGAACATCCATCCAAAGGCAGTTAAGGCATACTCTCATGTTAGCCCCTTCCTTGTAACATTAATAAAAAACGAAGATCAATATAAACATCTAGACCATAGAAATTCCAATTTTTGTTTCTTTTTGAAGAACATTAAACTATCAAGTATTGACACAGTATAGTTATAAAATTGAAGCATGATTTCTTTGGCCTCAGAACTAATGATCGTTCTAATTTGAGTTCAGGAATTAAGCAAGCTTTGCGCTGTGATGTCTGATTTAATTGCAACCTTGCAATTACATCAGGCCTGTACTCATGGGGGGTAAAGGGGGGGCCTCAACTGAATCCCCTTGAATGGCGTAATTGCTTCTGATAAGATTAGATATATAAGATTTTCAAGAAAACCTTATAAAAGTTTATTGGACGATTACCAGCGTGGAGAAAAACTGAGCCCTTTAGAAAATGCTGAACATGGGCCTGTACATGGACTATTAATGGAACAGTATGTTTTAATGCATGGGAAAGTTAAGTCATTCTATGTATAGAAGAAAGCATAGTTTTTTGTACAAAATAGTATATTCTACTCCGAATAGTCGAACACTCATTAATATTCAAAGTTAAATGAAATAACTTGCTTAAAAAACGATTAAGCAAATAACAATGTAAAGATCAAAGCGTGATTTTGAATTTTTAACTTTGTAGACGAGAAAAAATCACCATGAACAGACAGTCAAGCTTCAGGAACCGCTTCTCGGAGCCCCCAAGTGATGATTCCCAGGATTCCCAGGATTCTCAGCACCTGCAGCAGACCCCGAGGGGTCACCACTTGCAGCAGCATCTGACCTCTGGTGATGGGGATGGCATGTCTCCCCTCACGACCTTGTCCCACCAACTCGAGAGTCTCTCCACTTGTACAGCATGTAAGATAGAAGCTTGATAGACATTATTACATTAGAAAGTCGTTATCTAGAAGCTGTAGGGAGAATGTAGTAAAATGTGTGAGATAGCTAACTAATATAACCTACTAATATGTGTTTATAGCGTAGTTGAAGGGAAATTAAACTAATCCCAAGATAACAGAAATTTGGGATGAGCAATATAGAGATGACATGGTTCTACTGTAACTTCTGTAATTTATCCCCAAATTTAGCAGTTTTTTATTGGCGTTGGTAAACACTGGCTAGAATCAGGTGGCGCAGAATTGTATGGTGGGCCTTTTTTTTTACTCTAATGATAGGGGATACACTGGATATAGCTAACTGCATAATGTCTCTAATATATAGATTATTTGATAAGTGATTACAGTCATGCAAGCAGTCTACATTTTGGCATTTTTTTTAACGGTTTCAGCATCAGCGACCCCCGCGACCTCGACCTCCCCTCTGTTGACCTCATCAGGTGGTCGTGCCTCTGGCCTTACTCCCGGCATGTTCTACATGGACAGCCCTATGGCCCAGCAGGACTCGCCGCGATGCAAACTCACCTTCCAAGGCATATTCGGGACTGGAGAATCTCCTGACGAAGTTGATGTGAGTGAGCATTTACCCTACACTACATATAGTACCGTCTGCATGTAAGGTCCACAGTTATTTCTATGTATTTATTTTTGTTTTCCGTTACTGGAAATAACTCAAAAAAGTCTCAAATTATGGGTAATTACCAGAAATTATTTAATGCACATGCATATTTTTGGTTCTACAAAGGGCTGCCTACTGTCCCTGACCATCAGGGATTGTCCCTGAAATTGTGTTTTTTTACACAGTGTCCCTGAAATCCCGGATTTGAGATTCATTTTTCTGAAAATTTTAGGAAGAGTGCAATCATCAAATAAATCTGGATAAAGAAACATTATTATAACAGACTTGTGAACAGACAGTTGTGATATCTTTATTGTGAAAAGGTTGTGAACAAATCAGTATTGTGTTGTAGAGTATATAACATATATATAACGTGTTCTGGTAAATGAATTGGATTTTATTAGTTATTGTTATGTCCGTGGTACTGAAAACATTTGTTCCTGAAATGTCCCTGAAATGTCCCTTAAGTGAAAAGTGCCCCTGAAAGTAACAATTTAGGGTAGGCTGCCCAGTCTATATGGAATTAAGAAATTTGGTAAATTAAAGTCTAGATTCAGTGAGTTATTCTTTGATTGGGCCATTCATTATTTATATTTTCAAGTATAAAGTAAACCATGAATGGCCCAATCGACGAATGGCCACTCATCCATCTCAGTTGACTTTTGCTCTATACGATACATGTGTCTATGGCAGGCAAGCATTTCCCCGCATGCTCCGACCAGCTTACAGTCTCTTATCCGCGGACCCATACTCAAGCAGCCCAGCAACCAGCCCAGCAACCAGGATATTGAGGTAATGCTGAAAAAATTTCTCCCAAAAATGTCGAAAAACGACTTGATCACGACATATCAGGATAATCATGGAAATGCAGTGATTAATCTAGATGCGAGTCCAGGACTCATTATTTTTCAATAGTATGCAAAGAATTCGAAATTGTGCATCCCACAGGACCCATGAAATATTTATATTTTGTTATGGTTATGTATGCAAGAACTCCTTGTACTGGCCCTCTGACTTATGGTGCCAAAATATGCAAGTGCTTATGGGCTCATTGTTGCCTATTTCTAGATTATTACTGGAATTGTTTTCCATACTATTGAAAGGAGTATTGAAGTAATAATTTAACAGCCTACACGTCAGAATGTCATTAACAGTCAAAACTTTCATCTTTATCAGACGTCCTCTGCCGACATAATGAATACTAATTTAATGTCCTATAATCTACCACCTCTAGTTTTTATGCATCTGTAATCCATATCTTCAATAAATACCAAATTTCATGGTAAATCACCTGAAATTTCTTAGGCATGGACTGCATTAAACCTGCATATTTCCCCTTGCAGGAGGAGGAATCGATGTGTGTTGATAGGAACACACCCGTGCGGCCATTCCACCTCCCCCTGGTTGGTGATGAAGGCGGAGAAACCCCCCTAGCCGTGCCCCTGGACGAACTCTCCTGCTCGCCCTCCGCATTCACTAGGAAGTATAGCTCCGCCGCCAGTGAAGGCAGCAGTGGCGGGCACGGGCGAAGGCGAAGGCACGACGGAAGGCGCTATTTGACACAGGTACGTCTGCGCCATCCTCATATATTTACAGCCTCTACAACTAATATGTTATTTGAATAAACTGTTTGCAACTCACTAATGGACATTATTATACTGCTCGTAGATATTGAACATGTATGTAGACGGAAAAGAACTGTTTGGCATGCAAATTACACATGACAGAGGACAGACATGCAGAGAGAAAAATTACGGGCAGCCATAAGCCAGCCCACCAGCGTCTATTAGAACAGTAAAATAATGGCTCAAAATGCTTGAAAAATACCTTTTTATTAAATGCTGGATCTGTGCACTAGAATAGCTGTCATTCGGAAATATTAAAAGTCTTCTAGATTTAACAAGGCAGTAGTATGAACATGTGAGTTTTTGCTTGCAGTGTCTCCGTCCTCCCCCTCGCCCGCCTCTCGCAGTGGGAGTCGAGGCGGCGGCCTCGGCCCGCGTCACAGCTCGTTTGTGACCTCCCCCCTGGCCTCTGATGACCTACCCTCGCCATCCGATGTGCTGGAAGGACAGTTCACCAGCATCGTGTCTCCAACGCAGTCTAATGGTGAGCGGAATTCTTTTTTCAATGTTTTCACTCAAAAATCCAAACCATTGCAATGGATTTTCATGTTAGTATACATTCCTTGAAACTTGAAAACACACAAAAATAAGAAAGAAAGAAAAGAGACTGTACTGAGCAGTCTAGTCTAGAGTTTAGCTTTTTGTGGCTGCAGTAGTAAATGATCCTAATACAGATGCAATTGTACATGCTGGAGAACAAATAAGTTATTATTCTGACTCATCCTGTTGGTTTGATACTAATCTCAGACTAGCAGACGAGTACTCATCTGGGACAACGCTGTTAAAACAACTCTTCCCCCCTCAGATTCTCAGTCGTCGACGTCGTCCGGTTTCTTCCGCAACCCCAACGAGTTCGACATCCAGACACCGCGGTCCCAGCCTCGGTCCCAGTCGCGCAGGTCACGCTGCACTCGGTCACGCTCCCGCTCTGCATCGAGGCTAGCGGCACCATTTGCCTCGTACGTAATCTCACAATTTGTGCTTTTAAACGACAACCTCGTAATGACTTAAGTCACGAGCGGTGCTGTTGTTGCAGCATAGAATAAGACCTAAAATAAGATCAAATTTACCAAAATGGGGGATGGAGTGAGGCTCTGCGTAAATCAAACACGCATCTGGGTGGATTTGAACTTGTGTTAGGCTTTTTTGAGGCTGCTATAGTTGGCATCAATAACTATGCTGTCAGTATTTGATTAATACATGTGTTTCAAATGATACCTCACTTGTATACATTGAATCAAATCTTTAGTGATCACAGAAGCTTTCTGTCATTTTGCATGAATTTTCAACTGCCGCCTTGCCATCACACATGCATCAGAGGCTAATGTGCCAATATTACATTATATGATAATGTAGCATATTAAAAAAAATTTGAGAAATGTTTGAAAGCTTCCGATGTAGTTGATGTCGCTCAATGTTAAAGTTTTATCAAATGATCTAAATAAACAAATTAGTATGCAACATGAGGTTTGACATTTGTTATAGTTCTTCAGATATTCTGTAATGTTACAGAATGTAGATTATCATGGGAGCTTCACTGTAACTGTAGAAAATGTGCTATTATATTCAGTAGAACTAGTTTATCTCGAATGATGCATACTCAAAGTTTTAACACAAGCAAATGATAACTTTCTCTCTCATCGTACATGTTGTATCATAAATAGATAGACCTTTTTCTTCATCCTCCAGCGACAATATGCTGAAGGGCAAGCTGAACTTTGGGGACGAGGATGTCAAGGATGGAGTGTCTGGGACACAGGCGGCTCTAGAGGCGACGGACGCAGTGCGAAAGTAAGTAGGGCCAAGGGAGGACCATCCTCATTTATTTCGGGCGTACTATTCAATTCACAAGCTATTGAAAATATCCTCTCGTACCAACACTATTCACGGCCTCAGCCAATCAAAACATCACAAAATTTTAGCCTAAACAATCCTTCTCATACAAGCCTTGGTTGTCTATCTATCAACCCTTCTGTGGATCTTTAGAGTGGATGTACTTAACCTGTTAACCTCATTGCATTCTAGTAAATCAAAGACTCCAAACTAAGTAGTAAATATTAGCTTTATTCTAGGCTGCTATAGTAGCACCTTGTAATAATGTCTGAGCCACTGAGGGTTTTAACGTTCAGTTCATTACATCATTAACATCTGTATTGTGCAGGTCCGGCTCATCCATCTTTACCCGCCACTTCATGCGCAAAACGTCAAGTTTCGAAGACCTAAGGTCTGCGATGTCACCAGTACGGGCACAGGAGTCAGCCGTAGGGTCGCGGAAACGCCGGCTCAGCACCACCACAACTCCCGTGGCCACCAAAGGCGCCATCAAGAAACGCAAGTCGGACGAGAACTGCGAGCCTCGCCTGCAGGTATGACATCATCATCCAGTGACCCAGACGAGTACTAACAGAGACTAGTTTTAAACCAATAGGATAAGAAAGAATTTTAGCTCATTCGTCCTCCAGACGACCAACTTTTGTGAAAGCCGTCAGGATGAGTCACATTTTTGGAGAACTATACATTTAGTAACTTTTTTTGTAATACTAGTCCTCTAGACTAGTGTGGTAAAACGTTATCTGGAGCGTTGTCAATTTTTTATTTTTTTTATTTAGGCGGGTTACCTGAGTATATTGATAAATGGTTTCATTAATTCATGCTCCTCTAGTCCTCCTGGGCCATAACAAATGGTAGCCCTCGAAAAAACATCACAGACTACACTTGTAATGTTTGCCCTGTATCTGCTCTTCCAGCCCATTAGCCATTCGCCATCAAACAGTGATGTTGCTGACTGCACGGAGAGGCGCTTCAAGAGGAACAATTCCGACACATCGCTGGAGGTGAAACAGGCGCTGGAAAAAAACGACTGGCATGGTAACCTCATCGCCGACTTCAGGTACTATACAAAGCAATGTTTGAGTCCCTTCTGAATGTACGGTAGAAACTTGTTATCTTGAAGCTGTAGGGAGAACAATAAAAAGATTACTAGTAATCGAGATAGCCAATTGTTCATGGTATGGTAGAAGAGAAAGAAAACTACTATGACCTGAAAATAACAGAAAATTGGAGATAAGCAATTTCGACATAACTGTTATGCATATCAGTTGCTCCGATTCCATGTCTGATTGACTGAAGAAAGTACAAACATACTGAAAACCGTTTCTTTAAGAATGTCATTGAAAAGTCATTGAATTTTATCCCATGAAATCCATCGGAACCCCAATTTATTAATCTCTCTCTCACCCTCGTTCTGTTGACAGCCGAGCGTACGCCTTGCCAATGATCCGTGGTCGCTGCAGCGAACTTAACTGCATCTCCGCTCAGACGATGATCGACCTTCTCAACGGCAAATACAGTGAAAGCGTCAACTGCTACGTGGTCGTGGACTGCAGGTATGTACAGCCACACAAAGGTTAGGTAATCACAGCACTATCTTTTGTGAACAGTAAAGACTCCAACGTTATCTGGAATCTGTAGGGATAAAAGTAAAATGCTCGAGATAGCCAATATTCAAGATAATCAAATAAATATATGTTTGTAATGTAGTTAGAGCGAAATAGAAAAAGAAATGCCGTCATGTATGAATTTAAATCATTTAAATGTTGAGTCACTAACGTGAAAAAAGGTATATCTGGAGGCTTAACTGGGTCATGTATAGAATTGGTGGGCCCCCTCGTCTCGGTTCATGACATCATTATTCAGACCTATATGTATTTAATGGTGGCTGATATTTCCCAATATTTCATACGTATCAGTATGTGGTCTTGGTAGGCCATATTGAATCCTGTTCCCATTCTTTTGCAGGTATCCGTATGAGTATGCCGGCGGCCATATTAAGGATGCTGTCAACTATTATCTGAAGGAAGATCTGCTCCAGTATTTCTTCTCCAAAGCAGACGTGGATACAATAAAGGCTAAAATAGAGAACAGGGAGCAGATCAAGATGCAGCAGGTGCTAGCCTCAATGATCCGGTGCCACTTGTAAATATGTTCCCAGCTGTCACTTGCAGAATATCGCGAGAATGAATTGAGTAGATCATGAGACCATTATATTGAAAAAATTCTATCCCAATATGAACGAGTAGCTTTCCATTTCAGATGCCTAAGGATTATATCACGTCACCGTTTGATCAGTACCGTAAAAAACACCCCGGGCGCAAGCTGTTTGGCGAAAAGCAGCCGCTCAGCATCCGCAAAGAACTCTTCTGCGACAACTTGAAGTCCAAAAAGCCCGAGACTCCACCGAGCGTCAAAGTTGCACCAAAGGTCGAAGAAGAAGAACTCATTGCCATGAGCGAGATTGAACCAATGGAGGAAAATGCAGGCTTCATCCACACAGAGCGCACGATAATAATCATGCACTGTGAATACAGTTCCGAGCGTGCTCCCAAAATGATCCGCTACTTGCGCGCGCAGGATCGTCTGCTTCACAAGTACCCAGTGCTGCGGTACCCGGAGATCTACCTGCTAGAAGGCGGCTACAAGGCGTTCTACGAGTTTGCAGAAGGCGCGCACTGCAAGCCCAAGGCCTACTTGTCCATGCACGACAAGGATCACGAGGAAGATCTCCGCTTTTTCCGATCGAGAACCAAGTCATGGGACACGGGTGGGAGCAACACGATGGCGCGGTCTAATAAGGTAGTGCAGTGAAACATGCTGGTCCTGTATACAATAGGGAAGTGGCATGTTCGGAAATTTTTGCGCGTACTAAACGGGTAAAATTCGGGGGCTACGCACCACCCTCTTTTTTTTTTTCAATAAAAAACCTGGATCTTTTAGTTCAGTTAAACAGGCTCTATTCATTACGGATGTGGAGGTTTTCATCATTTTTTTTTTTTGCATATTTGCCCAGAAACACATGTACATAGTAAGTAAACCTTAAAAGTTGCACAAACTTGTGACCTAGGCAAATCAGATCCTGTGGGGATGGAGAGAAGGGTGCATGACCCCCTCCTTTTCCCCAAAAAGATGATTTCAAGGAGTTTTTAACGTAAAAAACCTGTGAAATGTGGCCAGGCCTTTTAGGACACTGGCTCTGCAAGTGCATGGATTTATTGTATTTTTGCCCGGAAACCGTTGGTAGGTGTTACAGAACTGAGAGCTCTCGTACTTTTAATCTCACGTCTTCCATGCGTGGATGGTGTGTTTTATCACATTGTCACATACGAATTAACGAAGTCTTAGTCCTGCACTAAGCATGTTATCTATTTGCATTAATGATTGATGTTAACAAAGTTTTCAGCAACTAAAGAGTACATTTATATATGTGAAAACTTTTCGCTCATGAAGTCCATTATTATGCTCGGCCATCTTTGAATATTTTAAAACAATATAGCGTAATGCTGTAAAAAGCTACGGTTAAATGTTGATTTTTGTGGTTATAATAATAGCGCAGTTTGTACTATTGACATCTATGTTTCTGGTCATAATGTTCAATGCTTAAACCTAGAAGATCAGAATGTTACCGATAGAATGAACATTATGGTGTTTGGAGCTTCTACAAAAGAAGCAATCAGAAATGGAAGGAGCACAATTTTTTATGAAGAGGTATTAGAAACAAGTTATTTACGTGAAATTCTTTTTACATCTATCAAAATAAACAATCATACTGTTGTCAAGTTCTGAATTTGTGAAGAATCAACCGGTCATGAAATGTGCACCAAATTTATTTTCAGTTATATTTTGAGTATGAATTTCCAGACATTATTTTTTTACTTAACATTTTACTTATTGCATGTCTACAATAAAGAAATTTACTAATTATTATGTTCTTTTGTGTTCTCTTTTACCTGACCACATTTTTTTTTTTAAATCTGTGTAATCCGACTATCACCTTTTTATGCGGATTCTTTTCAGGGTAATGAGGAATACTCTGGTTCTTTTTTAAGAAAAGTTTTTCAATTATTTATGGGAATCCTGTGGGATCTGGCTTATGGAAAGTAATCATTAACAGGATCCTCCTTTCACTTTTTTATTAGAAAAAAGATGGTTCAATCTGTAAAACTAACTCTGTCATAATATCTTTGGTAGACTAATTACTTACTCAGCTGGCTAATTATCTCGGATCGTTAATCTCGTCTAAATTTGTAGCTTTCTAAGTGTTGTCCATTAGTGCTGCACAGCTGAGATCATGTAATGTAAAATGGTCATATTACATGGACAGAACTTGGGGATTCGAAGAGGGGTCACATGTCACCTTTATACACCAGTCGTAGGGGGTGTAGGGAGTACGGGGCACAACCCCCGCTTTTTCGCTCAAAAAATTTCCTTTTTATGGGGATTCTGTCATCTTCACCGATTAAAACATATTTTCAAATATTCAAACTAATTTGTTCAATTTAGTTGGAAATATGCACAAGTATAATGTAATATGCACGAGTATCAAATGTCAAGCATCTTCAGGACATCGGATACTCAGAGTGGAAATATGGTTTGTGGTAAAACAATTACAAACATGTTCTCACCTTATTTTATATCATGAAGAAAGCCAGAACAAATGTGTTAATGTATTTAGGCTCGGTTTTTTTACTGAGCATATTTCACTGATGGCCAAAAGAGAATACTTAATTTCACTTTAGCTTGTCCTGCGGCTCAGTGGTGTGATTGAGTGAAATGTATGTCTTTGATACATCATCGTTTGGGGAATATGAAATGTGTCATGCTAGAGATGTCGTGTTGCAAATGGAATTAGAAATGGCATTAAATTTGCAACATTTCATACATGATATAATGGCTTGTTTTATGTGTCTTTACTTTTTGACCAATGGAGTGGATGTCTCAATTTTTTGTAAACACATCATGGGCCCCAGTATCGATAGGGGTGGTTGAATACAATATTTGCTATACAAAACATGCAAACACTTGTAGTACAGATTCTTATTATATACCAAATGGGGTAGTGTTCGCTTGTTTCATGAAGTAAATTTTTTTTATAGATGCTGGAGTCAATATATCATACATAATAACTGTAATATGTATAAAATGTAAGACAGACAAATTTATATTGTACAAAATCATATGCATGATAGAGTTGTAAATGTATAGAATAGGAAATGGCGCTGAATTTACAATGTTTTATACCTGCAGACACTTTATTTTATCAAACATTTTATCTGAGACAGAGTGTCTCAGCTGAAATTTAAAGCCGGGGATGGATGTTTTGTGAGCAAACCTGCTAATTTGATCTCTGCTCATAAATGATAAACACACTGTACTGTTCTCTTTGTAATTTCTGAAAATTATATTTTTTGAAACGTTATGTTCATTTTTTTTAGTGTAACATTTGTTTGTTTTGTTTTTAAGAATTGGATTAAATCTTCAAGTGCCATTGTAATAAACTTGCTTGGAACATTTGTAGTTTTCACTTCAGCTTTTCAGTTACATAATCTCATCAAAAAAATATAATTTTTTCCAAGCTTTTATTTTGTACAAGTCTTTATTATAAAAAAAATAGTTCTTGATAATGCTCAATACAAATTTTCACTCTGTTTATTTTCAATTAGCTTATCAATTTCAAAGTTTGTTCAATAATGCTTATTTTTCCCCCCACAAAAAAAAGCTAGTTTACACATATCATTTACGTGCAGTTCTCTATCAGCATTATGTGGGATAATCATTCCTTTTCACACTGTTTGGGGTTTCATCTTGACGGCTTCGTGTGTTAATTGACTCCCCAAAGCTTGTAAGGATTCTCTGAGTGCTTCGCACGCTTACAATGGCAGATGGGTGGATATTAACTCCGCATATTATGCCTGATTCAGTGCAAATACACACGCATCTTTGATGGTAAAGTTGAGCCTCTATGGATTCAATTCGCAGTTTGCCACAAGGAATCATTTTCATTTTTTTAAAATTAGGAATGTTTAAGTCAAAACATCACCATATCCTAGAATGAGGACAATACCTAAGCCATCTAAGTTCTTAATGACATATCATGTGAATGATTGTATGTTACGAGTCTACGCATTGGTGTTTGTCGCTAGGTGCTGGCAACGTGGCCATGCCTCACTTTTTGCCCGTTTCCTCACGGCACGTTTGTTGCCCAGCTTGAATGAGCAGTGTACTGTAGTACTGTGCACTTATATAGCGGCATACTACGTTTATTGTTACGGTGTTGCGTACCAGGGTATATTTATTGATATCCTAAAAGTCCCAATGATCAATAACGGTTTTGTGACATTATTGATGGACTCACCCACTATCGATAAATGTAGTGTGAAACGTGCATTTTGCATTTTCCTGTAATACAAAAAGTTGAATATCTTTGGTGTTATGTGATCGGCATGGTCCCAGGCAACAAAACATGTCATGTGGAACGAAATGATTTCGATCCATGCACTGCGCGTTTTGTCATCTGCTTGGCAACGCATGATGAGGAAACACCCCTTTGAAAAAGCCCTGTACCAAACCATACGATAGTTTGATGCGCAACAAAAAGCAAGATGAGGAAACGTAGGCTAAGAAGCCCAGTTAGGTTACGTGGATTTCTGTTGCCATGTCATGCCATTAGAAAGGTGGTATGATAAAATATATGTGTGTATAAAGAAAGCAGAGTCTTGAACTCCGAGCGGCGAGCGCTTAGAGAAGATAACTGGGACACCTCACAATGAGGGACACATTCTCCCACCGATATATTGTTACTAAAAATGTTTCATACATGGAGACAAGTCCATATAGTGGACACTATTTCCTACTCCCACTTGTGTCCCTAATGACAAGGTCTTACTGTAGAAAATATCCTTTCCATTGAATATAATTCATCGGTTTATCAACAGTTCTCGGCCAATTTGTTCTGTGAAAAGAAAACTGATTAAACAAATGACATTTCTTTTGCAAAAGGTGTCATTTGACGACAAAATCTGATTGTACCTGATCGTTTACAAGTTTAATTGGTGACATTGACACTGAAGCCAGATGACAATATGCTGGCCCTAGTGCTAAAATGTGATGACCTTGAATTTGTGGTCAAATAACATTTTTGAATGAAAGAATGTGTATAGTTACAAATGTCGTTGTTTCTTAAGTTGTATTTTATTTCGCAAACAAAAAGGACTCGCCATGGCCAAAATACAACTTAATCACTTAAATACTGGCAAGTTCTATTGCAGCCTAAAATACAGCTGAAAATAAGCTAAAATTTATAAAGATTCATGATTTACCCGAAAGAGGTGCTATGAGCATCAATCAGACATCCGTTTGTAAATTTGAGCTTATTTTAGACTGCAATCGTAGGCACTAGTTTATTTCTTAAACCAGTAAGTGTTTAAACCATTTTCTATTTTAGTTTGTCAGGAAATATATAATTGTATAAATGGGTTATAAAATATATATAGTTTTAACAATAAAAAGTTCTCCGATTTCCTGGGTATCAAATCATGACATTTTAGTCGTAAGACGTATCAGTTTCAGTGACAACATATTACACGTTTGTTGTTATTGTATTATCAAATGGCACGACCAAGCATGCGGTTATTGCACTGGATCATATACCTGTCTGCTGCTAAAATTGATAACATGATATACAGTCGAAACCCTTTTATCTCAAACTGCTAGGTCAATTCCGTGAATAACTCAAGTAAATGGCCTTGAAAGTAATAGTTGAAAAGGTCCAACTATAGCTTTTGGGTGTACATGTACATGTACTCATTTGTTACATTCATACTAAATGACCCATCTGAGCAAGCATGCAGTTATTGCAGAGGACTGTGCTCCGTATGTTCTGTACACTCAGGAGACTAATGTCCATTTAACTCTTAACTGGCGGGTTAGTCAATGATGCTTACTTTTGCGTTCTAGAAGAAAGCCTCAAATAAGCTTAGATATACCATAATGGATATCAGATTTATTCACTATTGTACTGATACCAATTTTATTCTACTACTTTTTGGCCTGTATTAATTTTTTTCCCCTTTTAATAGACTCTTATCGTAAAATTTATTAGAAATGACTTACTAAAATGCCACAGCTACATGAGAATTTTTGTCTTTCTACATGACTTGGAAGATGCACACGCTTATTGAAATTTATCTTCTAAGTTGCTTAGACACACATAGCTTTTTGTATAGGTGTGGCATTTTACTTTAAATCATTTCCAATAATTTTCAGAATAAGTGTAAGGAAATAAAATAGTTTCAAGCCAAAAAGTGAAATAAAATTAGTGTCAGGAGAATACTGTATAGTAGATCATAGTAGGATAAATCAGACTTACATTGTGGTAAATTTGAGATTATTTTAGGCCTTATTCATGCTGCCATAGTAGGCACCATTTTCATCTTCAGCAAATATTATGCTTACCTAATGACTGTCTATATTTGGATATACGTGACGTTTTGAGCTTTCTTCATTCATTAGTGGACATAAGCACTTTCTCGTGTAGGGGCAGGATCAGTAGTAAACTTGTTGCTTTTTTCCCACTACAGTTACTTAGTCTGTGCTTCTTTAGAAGGAAACAAAAAACAGAAATAAGAAATATATATCTTTTTTATATCTAATTTATCAGTCATGCAGAAGTGCACTTGTGCATAAATGCACCAGGGTTCCTACACAGTCTGGGGGAATCATTGAAATTTATATTTTTTCAAGATCTGTGAAAAGCCATTGAATTTTGTACGGAGTAATTGAAGAAAAGAAATTTGGAAAAAAAGTCATAAAATTATAGTTAAATTGGTAATTTGAATGATATTTGCGCATTGATTAAAATCTGTTTGGAAAAAAGGCATAATCACCAAACGTTCTGTTCTCATTAGCAGAAAATATCTTCAATTTGTAGTCCTAGTGTTTGACGTTCAGAAAGTCATGTATAGCACCAGTTTTGTATGTATTTTTGGTGGTCATGGGATAATTAAAATTGTTCTGGACTCAAGAATGCACCATTGTTTGCATAATTTTTGTATCCATCATTATGATCATTTGGGGTCCTAGCTTTAAAGAAAGGTGGTGCATTTGATCAAAATAATATGCTTACATTCAGATTCAGGCTGATTTTGGCCGGGCCCGGCTGGTTTTAATAGTTCACGGCCCTGTGGGTAGGCTACTTTTAGGGAGTTGTAAATATGAAAATAATGAAGGGACGTTCACTTTTTGCCAGGGCCGGCTACTTTTTATAGTTGTGACCTTGTGTTTCATACCCTGTTACATTGTAGAGTTGATCTTAATCAATTGGATGGTATACTTTATGTATGAGTGTAAACTCACTAATGAGTAAAATATTGTGAGAGAAGACCTATATTTAGTTTATTTTATAAACTAATGTTCTTATGTAAGATGCGCTTTCATTTATGACAGTTTTGTGTGAAATGTTTAAGAATTCAAAGCCTTTTGGCATCATCATCCAATATCCTAACAGCTCAAACCCACATATCTGTTTGCTCATGAGGGATTTCTCTCATCAAAGCAATCCTTACTATCTTGCTAGTAATGGAGTTTGAAAGACGTTCATTTATGAAATGCAGTCTTCAAGTGGCTTACATATTTATTGGAAGCCGTGCAGCAACGATTGGACTATCAGCTAAGCACTCGTTCAGCAACTAGCAAACGATATTTGGTTTGCCTTCAATATCGTCTACAGCACAATATATAATTATCAATTATTGATTGTTCTGGTCCCATAGTCACACTGTAATTGTTTTTTAAATACTCAATTCACGATTTTGTGTTCGACATTTTCCGGGACCATTTGTGACCGTAACTTCGGTGTGATGTAATTATCACAGTAAATAAACTTTGAAAAATTGAGCATGTGCAAATCCCATTTAGTATATTACTCGCCGCAATGTCCTGTCAGGAGCATGTTGGGGGGAAAGAAACAAAATAAATACACAGGTGGCAACATGTAACGTATAACGTTTTACTCACTATATATTAACTGCTACAATAGTGCTGCTACATGTATATTTATAATCATCTTTGGATTTGTGGAATGAAACCTGATGATACCTCTTCCGCTATGCTCCACAAAATGTTATGGATTGTGGAGGTGTTCTCTGAACTGCGCTCTTAACGTCTCGGATGGTGCGGACATGTGAGACAATGGTTCTCTTGCATTAATTCTGTCATGGACATGGAGATCCCTAGTTGTTAGGTACAGGACAGACTTGGTTAGAATGTGCGAAGTCTGATTTGAAGGACTGTAACCTCCTTAATATAAAGACGCGTGGAGTGCTTGTGTGAGACACAGCAGCCTGCTGCCTACCCCAGAAACTGGGACAACCCCAGCAGTTGACAAATAAACCTTCAGATATAGTAGTACATGTAGTAGTAGTAGCTACTGGTACTTATATCACTTGATAGCTTATGTGTGTCAGGTTCAAACAATCAGAGTTATAGATATATGCTGAAATTTGAAAGGTTTTTTTCATGATAGCTTATGTATACCTGTAGCTTAGTATGAAGTAATGAAATTGATTGATCTGTTTACATCGGTACATCATTATCAGCGTTGCCACATACTTAAGAGTTGAGGGAATGGGATTCTTTTTTGCAGAAAATTTTGAAAATGGGTGCTTTATTATGGATTGGGCCGATATTTATGTCTGGCATCAAGGCACATTTTGATTGATTTTGACATTGGTGGTTACAAAAGATGTACAGCTTTGACAAGACAGAATAACATTTAACAACGACGACTGCAAGATCACAACAGAGAGGTGTGCACTGTCTAACATAATTTTATTTTGCTTGTAGGGAAAGGCAAAGGTACTCCGATGCTCAAACGCGGAATCACGTGCACGGGAATGAGCTCTGACTACGACTCTGATGCGACAGACTGGCAGGTGCGGTTAATTCAACACCAAGACTATCTCTATTAAGAAACCATTTCCCTCTGTCTAAAGCCTTTTATATAAGATAGTGTACCATAAACTTCCATATAGAAACGACATATATTGACAACATTGAAGGCCAGACCAAGAATTTTGAGGGCCTAAAGTACAATTTATACATACAGCTGGTAGGCTGCCCATCGGGCCGTGAACATTTGAAACCAACCGGCCCAGGTTTATAACGAGGTGGGATATCAATGGCAGATCCAGGTTTTTAGAAAAGGGGGGGGGCACTACAGGGATTTCATGGGCTTGGTACGCGCGATCGATGGCGGACGTGTGTAAAAAACCTATAAAAATGAAGTATTTTTGTGGGAAAAGGAGGGACGAGCCCCCTGCACCCCCCCCTGGATCTGCCTATGGATATGGGAAAAAAGGCTATAAGACGACGCATCTTTAGTTAGAGGAATGTGGGATTTCAAGAGCAGTGGGATGAAGGGAAAACACCTTAGAATTTTAAGGGGTATGGGAAAAGGCCAAAAACATTAGGGATGTGGGAAATTAGACCAAAGAAATTAGGGATGTGAGATTTCTTGACCCCTTATATACATAGAGACTGTCTAAACAAAAGGCAACTGCATCAAAATGAGAAACGAAACATTCTAAACTCTAAACCTCTTCATAGCCAATTAATGCACTTGCCTTTGATCTACATTCACATAGTGTTGGCAGTTTTGTAATAATAATTAGTTCCACTTTATAATGCTGAATGTGTTAAAGGTGTGAAAGTGATATGGAGCAATCATTATCGATTGTTAAAACTTTTACGTTCACAACCATTGCATTTGTTTAATTTTGGGTTTTTTTTTCAGGGTTTCGACTGAAGGTGACTGCAGCCACAATCATAACAGTGGGGTGTCCCCATTTTCACCATCAGCATGGCATGACGAAGGCTATAGGGATCTGATTGACAATGACTTGATTTCTTTAAAAAAATATAATCATCATTTCAATTGACTGGTTTCATCGTCGTGTCTTATTAACTAGGGAAGGACTGTATCGGACTTTATGTGAAAACTTGTCTGCTTTTAACATTAGTGTGTGTCTGTTGGAAGAAGCAGGATCAACAAATTACAGTGAAGAAGTTTATTGTGTTAATAGTGAAATGTACAATGAAAAGTACCTGGTAAAACCATGTAGATACAGGATGATAAGGATACTGAGATTACCTGGTTTACAAAGGATTAATGTGATTTAAATTGTGTAACCATAAATATTAGTGCGTCGTGTGCAATACCCTGAAACAGGAATTATGGTAACTTAAGGGTGCGCCTTATTAGAAGTGTTTTTTATATTTTCTGGTCTTGATTTTTGTGAGCAAGAACTCCTTGATAATATGAAGTGTAGAATGTATAAATTCAAATAGGTTGACCTCTTGTATTAGTGACAAGTTTAAATCAAATAGTCTATATCGTGTACAATGTATACTGTAAACTACTAGTATATAAAGTTTGTTTTGTAAATTTTATACATTGAAAGATATCAGGAAAAAAACAAGCTTCTACGAACTTGATACCTATAAAGTTCACATTTTTACTCTTTAAAGTGTTAAAATTGAATGTATCAAGATTTTAACTGTACATGTTGTTTCCCCTCCATATGGAGAATCACCCAATAGGTTTTGTAAACGCCATTGACAAAATCCATCAAAATATGCCTGTATACTGAACACAATTATCCCCACCTTTTTATAATTTAGACTCCGCACCACCACGCTACAAAAAACCAACCATTTGTGACATGGTATCAATTGCATGATCTGAAGGAAAACTAATATCGAAATGTACATTATTTCATATGGAACGTATGACGAGGTGGAGTCTAAATTATATTATATCCGACCTTGCGAAGAGGCGGTCTGCTTTCAAGCCTACAGTATTATATAAGTAAGACTTGTTTTCTTATTTCCCAGTTTAATAATCAGAAGGAAATGCTCTGTTTTAGGAGCACAAGTCTAAGTATAAAGCTGTATTTGCTTTGTAACAAAGTACGCCGTTTTAGAAACCTCATCACAAGTGTAACCTCTGAATCTAAGGGGTCTTACAATATTATTTTTATTGTAGAACACGTGTACAACTTTTTAGTACTTTTAGTGATCTTGTTTAGCAGTAAGAATAAGAATACATTGTGTGTGTTTCTAATGGATGTAAAATAAGCAGAATGGTTTTTGTTAGAAAATGTGATATTTTCGTACATTTCAAAACCTGCTGTTAATATCCTAATTCCATGTTGACTTAATGCATTGTTCTTATTTTCCTGTGACTGAATTCCTGTGTTATTTTTAAATGTGAACGAAGACATTTCCATATATCTTAATCTATATGATTTAAATTATTTAGTGAGATGGGCATTGTGTGTGGCCTTTTAGAATTTCATTAGTCCAATATTAGTTTTTAGTTGGAAAACAAACTACAAAACCCTATTATGTGACCATTTTTGAAATCGCAACATTTTTTTTGTCTGTTTTAGCTTTTTTATTTTTTTTTTCTTATATCCAAGTTACCAATGAATACTGTATTCTGCATTTGTTGCCTTGTCCATTTAACTGTGTCTTGTTACATGTATATATTTGTTTAGTTTAATAATGGAGATTCTTAAGATCACTTTAAATCTGTTACTGCGTATAAGAAATAAGCTAGTAAGTTTCAACCTTTCAACCAATGTGTAAAATTTGAAAAGTCAGTTTTGTCATTCATCGCGTGAATAGCCTTTTTCCATTTCGTGAATATTTAAATAAATTATAGGTGTATCATTACTATTTGTGTAATATTTAGTTTTACAAATTTGCATTAATCATTGAATACAAAATCAATGCATTTTATTTTGTAAGTGCAAAATAAAATGAAATCTTACAATGCATGAAAAAAGGAAGTTATTTTAATATTTTAATTTATTTTATCATCTAGAACATTACTCATAAGTGTCATAACAGGCAGAACTTTATATTTTTATCTCCGTTTAATTTGGCAACCTGTTTCTATATTTAAACATGTAATACAATTTCTGATAAATTATTCCATTTGAAAATAACTTCTATGGACTTCTATTTGAATTAATCCTAGAAAATTGTTAAGGTCATACTTTAGAAATTCCCACAACAAGCAGACTTCCTACCATTAATCCTGCAATCTAGTGAAAGACTTAATAAGTCTAATAAGTCTGCGATAAGAACTGATAGTACAGAGGGCAAAATCAGGCATGATAATGAATAGCATTACAAAAAGATAGTGAAAAAGAAGCTATTACACCATTAAAAACACCATTGCATAACTGTAGCCTTTGTTAATCACCATAACAAAAATATTCATGCCGCACAAATATGGATATACTTTTTTTCTGTTTTCAAAGACACTCCCTGAGAAGTAACAAGTACAGCGTTAGTTATTCACTTTGAGTTTCCAGAAATTCAATATCTTACTAATCTTTACACATCTTGCTATTATTGGGTTTGGCTCTATTTTGAATTTCACACAAATGTACAAGGAAAAACGTACCATAAAACCCTTTAAATTTGCAATTTTAAATATTCTTGGTTAGCAATTTGAGTATTTTTGCAGCCTTATAAATTTGCAAATTTAGTAAATTTAGGTCCTTTTATATTTGCAGATTTAAGCTAAATTATACTCCCGCACAAAACCTGACCTACACATGGCGGAAAATATTGCTCTTCAACGTTCATCAATTCTAAGTACTATGAATCCGTGCTGATGGTCTGAGTTATGTTAAATTGAATTTTTGTCAATTATACAACCTACATTTTTTTATACTATCCTATTGACATGCATCAGGGTTGTAAGCAATTTACTGGTGAGGTACCGTTATGTAAAAATAAGCTTACAATATTAAATCAAATCAAAATTAAATCAAATCGTTTATTAAATCAGACATTAAACATATCTACATAACAAATAAAAACAGATACAGTTTTAACAATGCAGTCATAATAATCATCACAGTAAAGTTTGCAATGATAAATGTTTACAGATAAGACATTTGTTGTGGATTAATCCCCAAACTGAAAAACGGGGTATTTTAAAACCCACAAACTGAAAGGGTTTTACAGTATACATCTATTATGAAGAACGTAAAATCCCTTTCCCTACCCCTGAATCGAACAAAATTCTTATTATAATTCATTGAATAAACTAGAAATTTGGAGAAAATCTTGATTTAAGCAACAATCAATATGAAACATTGAAAATATCTGTCTGATAAATAGACCCCCCCACCCCATCCCCCCCAAAAAAAAAAAAAAAAAAAAACACCAAAAAACAGTACTAATTGAGATGCTCTGAACAAGTGGCTCTTCTGTTAACAAACAACTGGCCATGGCTAATAATAAAGCGCATGGTAATCAAAAAAAGGAAGCTTTATGAACATTATATTCATAAATATAAATGCTACATCACTGAAGACACTGTGTCTGCATTAATCAGTAAATATTCCTGCAGTTTTGATGGCAGTGGCAGTTGTTTTGCTGAAAAAAGAACATTTGGTTTCATATGCCTGCGAATAATGACTCGAGCGTAATGCTGCAAAGTCAGACAACTGCTGCGGAAATTTTTAAGCCACAAGGCACACTCATCATCCGCAGCTGATACAATTTCACAGAGTTTGAATGGATCCATCACATTCCCTGCTACTAGGAAGTATTTGACAAGCTCAAAGTGTCGTCCGATTAATAGCGAATCGATCATAGAGTCGTCGAACCATGAGATATCGGGAGAGGCATTGATGAGGAGCTTCAGGCAGTCCGGGGTATAATTTGCCCAGTACGGCTGTCCAGACATCGTCTGCGCGCGCCAAATCATATTAGGATCCATGAGAAACGTTCCTTTTTCTAGCAAAACTTTAGCACAAGACGGATGACCCTGCCGTAATGCACACTGCAAAGGAGTGAACCCGAAATTGTTCTCCTGGTGCGGAGTTGCTCCATTGTCTAGCAGTTTCTGCACACATCCGAAGTGTCCAAATTGGGCAGCGATGTGTAGAGCGGCGTTTCCATTTTGTTGAGACAACACTGCATCAAGATTGACCCCGTCCTGGATGAGTTTGTCCAGAGAGTCAAGCATATTGTTGGATACGACAGTCACGAGTTTGCGCAAAGGGTCAAGGTTGTTGTACAACATTCCAAACATATCATCCATGATGAGTGTGTTCTTTTGTACTTAGCTAACAAGGAGAGGTGCAGGATTATTTTCAATCTGAAGAAGAAATATGGAATATGAGCTTTAGTTTTAATAGATTTAGTACTATAATAGATGCACGCGCCGGCAGAATGACGCGTTTTCAAACCGACACCTACATAATTTAGTGACAAGTCAGTTTGCTGACAAGTACATCTACTATAATTCTATCTGTCTCTAATGAGTCTAAAACTGCAAATGCCGCAAATAACCAATTGAAAACGTATGTCTAACAAATAATATATCTATATAATTCATCTGCATGGATGAGGTCATTTGATTTCCACTGTATAGATCTATCATAAAGCACAAGTCCTCATACATCCTCATATACTGAGCTCATGGTGCGTTCGTGTGTACATTTCCCACCTCGTAGAAAAGGATACGAAGAGCTTCCCATGTCAAAAAGTACACACGGAACAACGTATGTTTTCCCAGTTCGAAGCTCGTAATTACGAGCGCAAATAGTTTCGAAGTTTAAGCTGGGAACTCCACGCGCAGGTACTTTTCGACATGGAAAGCTCGAATCCTTACGAGGTGGGAAGTACACACCAAACGCACCATCATACCCGGGGCTCATACATGTATAAAGGGCTAGAGCACCAATCGCACTGTTCAGCCATAGTACACACAATCCTTGAATTTTTGTATGCCATGAACTCCCCATTGTAGAGGTCACTCAATTTGTCGCTATACTTGAAATTCATGGATTATGTGTATGGCCGGTTTAGCGATTGTTGCTCTAGTCTACTGTGGTTGTTATAGCTATTGTCAATTAGATCTAGAGCATCAATCGCACTGTTCGACCATACATACAATCCATGAATTTAATGTATGACGTGAGCTCCCGGTTGTAGAACTTCACTAGAAGTCACAAAATTTCACCTCGTGTAAAATTAACGGTTTATAATTATATGTGTATGCCGGTTTAGCGTTTGGTGCTCTAGATCTATAGGCCTCATATCATGTGTCCAAAGAATAGGCTAGATTAACAGTCCCCCTAAGTCCTAATAGCCTGAGATAAGGTGGTTTCGTATAATTTATTATGTACAGTGATAGTATCTAAATCATAATGCACCCATGATAAATGACACACCCTCTGCCAACTCTGTGCACAAATGTATTTTCACGTTGAAATATTCCTGATATTTATCTGTGTAGGGATAATCAATGATCATAAAAGTGTCATTAATATATACTTCTATAAAGCATGTAAAATACATACACAAACACTGTTCTAAACTCTCATTTTATGGTGTTTGGCGTTAATTTGTAAGTTATTAGACAGACAGACAGATTTCATGTTTTCCACATGTCAAAATTTACTGCGCAATAATATGTAAATAAAAGTGTTTAACTACACTACTAAAAAAACTACTATTAACTATCTACAGTGTTATGTATTCAATTAGTACTAGTTTATTACACATAACACACAGATTTAGATATTTTAACATCAAGATACTTGTTAATTTATGAACTATATTTTCTAGTGTATGGATTCACAGGTCTGCTGTTAGGCACTTCCTTGTTGGACTTGGAACAGGTTGGAGCATTAATCAAGATTTTTATGATGCGTGGTCCAATTACAACTTTAATACGTGGTTTTTATCGATCAAACGTTCTTAATATACAGAGAAAGACATGTTCTATAGTTGAGAATCAACACAGGACAATGTCATCCTCAATTTCTCTTGATATTAAGGGAGTCTACCCACCTATAGCAACACCATTTGCTGAAAATGAAGACATTGATTTCTCAAAGTTGAAGGAGAACATTGGTAAATTGAATCAAATAGGACTTAGAGGTATGTACAGCAAAATGGAATGACTTGATATATATATATTGAATATTTTCAAGCCTCCTATTCTTGAACAAACTTGGCACCATTAAAGTACGTGCTTATCAATTTAGTTTCACAAAACTATGTTGTCACACCAGCAGTACAACCAAATTATTATTTTACTAATATATGGTTGATTAGTTCGTCATAATAACATTATTTGTTTTATGTGTTTTCGTCCCCGAGTTTTTGTCTCAATTTCTGGGTCCATGCTCAATAGTATAATCTACTTTTCTACAATTAATGGAGTCTTCCGCACCATTTGTTCCTCAGTTAAAACAATAATTGTTTACTAAATTACTATATAGCAGAAACTTGCTACTAAGACCCTCTGTCAGACATACTTGAAGTGGTCTCAATAGAGAGCCTGAGGTGGTCTCCTTTATTGAAGTTTGCTGTGGTCTGTTTTTAAGGAATGGTTTTACTAGCTTCGGACCCTGAAAAATGGCTTTAATTTAGAGGTACATTGTAATTTTTTAATTGGAGGTTCTACTGCAGGGGTACATTTTAATGAAACTGTTGTATGTGATTTTTAGGTTATTGTGTTCTTGGCTCAAATGGTGAATGTGCTTATTTAACGTTTGAAGAACGAGTGGAGATGGTAAAAAAAGTACGAGAATGGACTCCTAAAGAAAAACTGATTATTGCTGGATCTGGATTGGAATGTATGAATTGATTTTATTGAAATATAAATATCTTTGTATTTTACATAATATTTTTTTTTTTCTTTTTTGCATGGATTTGGCAGTTAACCATATTGAATATGTTCTTTGATTAGCATTACAACAAGTAACAAGAAACACGTATTTGTAGTATGAGATGAATCTGTTTGTCGTTTTGCAGCATTATACTCTTGAAAATTTTGTAAATTTATATTACTGCTTGTATCTATTACAAATTGCACTTTTTTATTTCTAGCTACTAAGCAAACAATTCATCTAACTGAAGCAATGGCTAAAGTTGGGGCTGATGCAGTCTTGGTTATTACGCCATGCTATTACAAAGGCAGGATGAACAGTCAAGCATTGATTAGTCACTATACTCAGGTAAGAACAAATAGGAATTAAGTTTTGCTGTTTGTTGCAACTAATATTCTGTGTCTTACTTTGTGGTATTTGTTTTCATTATTTAGACACTAAGAGCATACTTGTCCATAAATAATAGCCAATATGATTAAATTTATAATTTTTTACTGTGTTTATATTTACAACATTACAAATACCTATTGAATATGTGTTGAGTAATAAAGTCTATACTGTGGATAATGTGGAGTTTAAGCAAATCAATGGCTCCCATGCATTCTGCTTAAATGTTTGAGATTGTCAATGCTAGTGAGCGAAATACAAAGAAGAATTTATTCATTAAGTCTCTCATTTAGGTTGCCAATGCAAGTCCAGTTCCGGTGATTTTGTACAGCGTTCCAGCCAACACTGGGATTGACCTTGATCCCGAGGTCATTGTGAGTCTCGCGTCGCATCCCAACATCATCGGACTGAAGGATAGTGGAGGGGATGTGAGTCAACGTGATTTTTTATTTGCTTGTTTTGTGGTGTGATTTATCAACAAAGTGTGCATGATTTATAGTGAAGTTGCTTAGCATATGAACATGCTTATGATTTGTATGCATTTCTTTTACAGTAGTTAATATGAAAAAAAATAACGTAGCTCTAACAACTTGTATTATATATTTTCTACTCTAATAGGCTTGAAAAAATAGTTATCATATTTGTTCCAGATTTCTAAAATAGCAAACTTAGTGTACAGAACACAGCAGTTTGATTTCCAAATTCTGGCAGGGTCCGCAAGTTTTCTGTATCCAGCACTTACTGTTGGTATGTATGATCTTTTTGGTAAATTCTTGGATACAAGATATTTTTTTAAATAAAACCTTTCTTTTATTTTATGTTGTGTATTTTCTTTAATTTGCTTCTTCACGTAAACTATATTTAGTTTGAATGTGTTACCACATATACATGGCCACCTGGTATAGTTCTCAAACTTTTCATTTCTTATCTATATTTACTATCAGGAATATATTCCTGGTACTATCGATATCAGGCGCTCACGTGATTTATACATTGTTATCAATAAAAGTAGTCCATCATTATTATGATTAAATATGATCTGTATTATTAAACTTACCTATCAAACTCAAAGAAAATGTAGCATGATATATTACCTAGAGTTTTAAAACCGCACTGATAGGAATGGATTACATGAATGCACGACTGCACGGATGGAAATTAAAATGTCCAATATATGCAATGATGTTCCATCATTGCGCCTATTATGTCAACATGCACATAATGCATCCACTTAATTCTGCTTTAATTTAGGCTACAAACTGTATGGTTGCATTATGGCATAACATACACTAGGACCCATTCTTCAGTTCCCAATTGCGCAGAAAAGTTGCATACTTGTCTTTTTTTATTTGATTTTGAGACACAAAAATCCATGGGTACTTCCGGTATATGTTATAAGCCCATTTAAAATCGCATTTATTGGTATATCATTCAAATGTGTGTTCTACATAGCATTGATGGTTGTTATGCTGATAGACGTTGGAAAATTAAGTAAATACATCTATTTGAGGCGTGCATTCTTCATAATAGTGAAGTTCTCAGCTTTGCTCCAATCACGGCTGTCTGCAAATTTGACCAAGTACCGGCTTTTGACCATAACTTCGTCACTTTTCACGCTAACTAAAATCCGATTACAGATTCATAATCCTCATTCAAAATTCTATTAGAACTGCTATTTGAGGCGTGTATTCTTCATAATATTGTAGTTCGCAGGCAGGTTTTAGTCGCAGCCTACACAGGTCGTCTGTAAAGACCGGTCTTTTGCCCATGTCTTCGTCAATTTCAATGCTAACTAAAATCCGATTACAGATTCATAATCCTCGCTCAAAATTCTACTAGGAACATACTTTCCATGAATGATATAGGATATGTAATACGTGAAAATTACCTTAGAATACTTAAGTCATGTCAGTCTACAATGACGCTGGAAATAGTAATGGGACTATTGATATTGATTAATTCTACTGCGCAACACGTCCCGCGCAACTGGGAATTGAAGAATGGGGCCCAGCATCGTTGGGGGTGGGGGGGCGGTAGTTTGTATACCTTGTTTACCTTGTGTAGAATATAGCTTTCTATATGATAGTAGTAATGTGTATGGTATAGTGGTTGTAAATCATAGTAGTATACATACCACACACACCCTCCCATGATGCTGGGGCCCATGCTAGGAACTGACTGTTGAATCAAGGGTAGTGCGGTGTAAAGATGTAATGCAGGCAAGGGTGCTTTGCTTGAGGTGTCCTATGCCCTTAATTGTGAATTGTTAAATTAATAACGTCCTCATCTATATCTATTTGGGGCTTATTATTCAATGCACACCTTATTGAAAATATTGTAAGATAGTTTTTTATTTACGTGCACTGTAAAAGAGATTCCTGTGGACGAACGATGAATCAATAATGAATAATGTGAATGTCAATAATGTGAAATGCATGATCTCGATAAAGGCATTAGCCTTCAGTCGTAAATGAACTAAAATGAAAGTACAAGAATTTTAAGATACCAACAGAAACCATTGGGACTCACATTTTGGCGAGACTTTCGCTCTTATCGCAAGAGCTTCTTCAGGCCGAATGACAGTCCTTAGTTGGTCATGTGACCGCCATGGCGGCGGCAGTCACATGATAGCAGTGGCAGGAAAACGGGGGGCAGGTCGTAGCTGGTGTCTCGGTTCATCTCAGGGCGCCGTACACGGATTTCCACGGCTTCCCTGATCTTTCTACGGATTTCTAAGTCCTCACGCGCCACAATTTTGAAGTCCCTGGGGCTGATGGTATGGCCCGTGTCTCTAATATGGTCACCTACAGCGGTGGGCACTCTCTTGGGGTTCAGGTGCTCTTTGATACGAGTACTTAACGTTCTTCCGGTCTCACCGACATAAGTGTACCGGCACTGTGGACACTGTACTTCGTATATAATCCCACATTTCGAGTCATCTGGAGACTTGTCCTTCGGAGTGGGCAACATGGATTTAATGGTGTTGAAAGGTTTGTGGTAGGTGCTTACACCGTGTTCACGGAACACACGGGTCAGTTTTTCTGACAGCCCTCTCACATAGGGGATGCAGACTGGGGTTTTTGTACTGACACCACTGTTTGCGTCATTGGACGACTCTTTGACTTTTGGCCTTGGTAATTTAAACACCCATGGTTTATATCCATTGTCTTTCAACACTGCTTGGACATGCTTACACTCCCTGGCCTGATCTTCAGGCGTAGTGACCAAATTGTGGGGGCGATTTAAGAGAGTCCGGACCACTGATCTTTTATGTTCCAAACTAAGGACTGTCATTCGGCCTGAAGAAGCTCTTGCGATAAGAGCGAAAGTCTCGCCAAAATGTGAGTCCCAATGGTTTCTGTTGGTATCTTAAAATTCTTGTATATATCATGAATGAAGAAACCCAAGATGAGAGAAGTGTTCATTCTTTAAAATGAAAGTATTTAGTCAGAAATTAGGCAACATTTAATTAAGTAAGAGGTGGGAACAGGACCGTACCTTTGATTTGGACCATCGTGAATTTGACTTGTCAGGGTTTGAAATAACCGGGTTGCCTCCAGGTGCTGTAGGTGGGATCTGTGCGCTGTCGAATGTGCTCGCCGGCCAAACAGTGGAGCTGCAGTCATTGCACACGGCCGGGAAACACGGCGAGGCATGCGAGTTACAGCACCGCCTAGTCGCGCCCAACGCTGCTGTGAGTTACATTTCCTTTATTTGAAAGCAGAATCCATATTATTTTTTATGATATATTGATGGTAACACATAATAATAATAGTGACTTTTCGATGGGTTATCTAACACATAATTTAATTTAGTGGCAAAAAGACAAGTTTTGTTTGCCATAGCTGTAGAAATGGATATAATTGGTTGTTTTCAGGTGACGAAGATGTTCGGAGTTCCGGGCCTGAAGCGTGCCATGGAGTGGTTCGGTTACTATGGCGGACCAACGCGCAGCCCATTGCAACCAATCACACCCACTGAGGAGCAGATACTCCGCAAGATCTTCTCTGACAACGGATTCCTGTCATAGACATGATTAGCTCCACTGGCAGATCCCGATTTTTGGATAAAGGGTGGGGCGGGGGATGCAACCTGTGGATTTCAAAGGATTCATTTGAGATGCAAAAAATGCCATGAAAATCAAATTTTTGGGGGAAAGGGTGGAGAGAGGTATTGTGGTGTGCACACTCTTCCATGATATTGTGCAATTAATTTTTTCGAATAAATCTTTAGCAGCCTGTTAAGTTCTGTCATTTCTCATGATTTTTCAAGATTAGTTCAATGTATAATAAGTTTAATCAAATTAATATGAAATAACGCTTTTTTGTGATTGTTGAAAAGAGGAATGTGTTATACATGGTATTCGTGTATCATGCAGTTGTCTTTTTTTTCCTCATTGATGTACTGATCGTTACACAAAATAAGAATATCATGTTTGCATTATGGCAAACTACTGTACTGATGTCATAAGAAGTTCATGTTGCTGCAATTGTTGCAGAAAGTTGGAAAATTGGTATGAAGATTTTTTGGTATTTTTTTTTATGGAATGTGATGTGTTGAAATGTGGATTTTTTTATCTAGTGTTAGTATTAATACGTTTGCTCATGTCAGGTGAAATGGATGTATATTTTTGTCTATGTTCATTACTGAATGAGAATTAGGGACCAGCTGTAATTTGTCAAGCTTTTTTATGAATTATCGAGATTTAGTAGTGTTGCAGTGTTGCATTTATTTAGCTTCAATAATTAAACCGGTGATTGAGATTGCGAACATTTACTAACCAAAAATAAAGCTTATTTTTTTAATAAAGAATATAAAAAAAAACAATTTTTTTGTTTAATAATTTATTGAATTAAATTTTTGAAAGCAATATAAAACAGAAATCACTGTATGTACAATTGATATAAAATATACAAGTGATTTTTAACATTGCTCAGTGCAGAACATGCACTGATCATCACACTGTCAACAAGCGAATTAAATTATTCATACGTACGTACATATATACAGTAACAATCAAAATATTTGACATTTGATGATACTATCATACAAAAATCACAGCAACAGTGGACAAAGGTGTTCACTTGATTGTTCCAATTTCTCCGATATGAATTAGACACTTAGAATAATACATAAAATAGAATCTTAATGTCATGTTGGAATACTCCTAATCATGTTGGAGTAAGTTAACCATGGGTTGCAGTACGTAATCCAAAATTCATCATGTGTCAGAAGAGGAACAACCCAGTGAACACAGATGTGTACACTGCAAGAGACAGAATGATCCAAAACCTTTCACACATTTTCACATTCAAACAAGTGTGTATACCTTGTATATAATATAGCTTTCTATATGATAGTATTAATGTGTATGGTATAATGGTTGTAAATCACAGTAGTATATTTTACCACACACCCTCCCATGATGCTGGGGCCCATGCTAGGACCTGACTGTTGAATCAAGGGTAGTGTGGTGTAAAAATTATTGTAATTCAGGCAAGGGTTCATTGCTTGAGATGTCCTATGCCCTTAAGTGTGAAGTGTTAAATTAATAACGTCCTCATCTATATCTATTTGGCGCTTATTATTCAATGCACATCTTATTGAAAATATTGGAAGATAGTTTTTTATTTCGTGCAGTGTAAAAAGAGATTCCTGTGGATGAACGATGAATCAATAATGAATAATGTGAATGTCAATAATGTGAAATGCATGATTTGGATAAAGGCATTAGCCTTCAGTGGTAAATGAACTAAAATGGAAGTATTTAGTCAGAAATTAGGCAACATTTAATTAAGTAAGAGGTGGGAACAGGACCGTACCTTTGATTTGGACCCTTGTGAATTTGACTTGTCAGGGTTTGAAATAACCGGGTTGCCTCCAGGTGCTGTAGGTGGGATCTGTGCGCTGTCGAATGTGCTCGCCGGCCAAACAGTGGAGCTGCAGTCGCTACACACGGCCGGGAAGCATGGCGAGGCGTGCGAGTTACAGCACCGCCTAGTCGCGCCCAACGCTGCTGTGAGTTACATTTCCTCTATTTGAAAGCAGAATCCATATTGTTTTTTTATGATATATTGATGGTAACACATAATAATAATGCATAGTGACTTTTCGATGGGTTATCTAATTTAATTTAGTGGCAAAAGACAAGTTTTGTTTGCCATAGCTGTAGAAATGGATATAATTGGTTGTTTTCAGGTGACCAAGATGTTCGGAGTTCCGGGCCTGAAGTGTGCCATGGAGTGGTTCGGTTACTATGGCGGACCAACGCGCAGCCCATTGCAACCAATCACACCCACTGAGGAGCAGATACTCCGCAAGATCTTCTCTGACAACGGATTCCTGTCATAGACATAATTAGCTCCACTGGCAGATCCCGATTTTTGGATAAAGGGTGGGGCGGGGATGCAACCTGTGGATTTCAAAGGATTCATTTGAGATGCAAAAAATGCCATGAAAATTACATTTTTTGGGGGAAAGGGTGGAGAGAGGGATTGTGGTGTGCACACTCTTCCATGATATTGTGCAAATTAATTTTTCGAATAAATCTTTAGCAGCCTGTTAAGTTCTGTCATTTCTCATGATTTTTCAAGATTAGTTCAATGTATAATAAGTTTCATCAAATTAATATGAAATAACGATTTTTGTGATTGTTGTGAAGAGGAATGTGTTATACATAAGGTATTAAGTATTCATGTATCACACAGTTGTCTTTTTTTTCCTCATTGATGTACTCATCGTTACACAAATAAGAATGTCATGTTTGCATTATGGTAAACAACTGTACTGATGTCATAATAAATTCATGTTGCTGCAATTGTTGCAGAAAGTTGGAAAATTGGTATGAAGATTTTTTGGTATTTTTTATGGAATGTGATGTGTTGAAATGTGGATTTTTTTATCTAGTGTTAGTATTAATACGTTTGCTCATGTCAGGTGAAATGGATGTATATTTTTGTCTATGTTCATTACTGAATGAGAATTAGGGACCAGCTGTAATTTGTCAAGCTTTTTTATGAATTATCGAGATTTAGTAGTGTTGCAGTGTTGCATTTATTTAGCTTCAATAATTAAACCGGTGATTGAGATTGCGAACATTTACTAACCAAAAATAAAGCTTATTTTTTTAATAAAGAATATGAAAAAACAATTTTTTGTTTAATAATTTATTGAATTAAATTTTTGAAAGCAATATAAAACAGAAATCACTGTATGTACAATTGATATAAAATATACAAGTGATTTTTAACATTTTGATCATCACACTGTCAACAAGCGAATTAAATTATTCATACGTACGTACATATATACAGTAACAATCAAAATATTTGACATTTGATGATACTATCATACAAAAATCACAGCAACAGTGGACAAAGGTGTTTTCACTTGATTGTTCCAATTTCTCCGATATGAATTAGACACTTAGAATAATACATAAAATAGAATCTTAATGTCATGTTAGAATACTCCTAATCATGTTGGAGTAAGTTAACCATGGGTTGCAGTACGTAATCCAAAATTCATCATGTGTCAGAAGAGGAACAACCCAGTGAACACAGATGTGTACACTGCAAGAGACAGAATGATCCAAAACCTTTCACACATTTTCACATTCAAACAAGTTTGCAAGCACCAATTTAATGAACGTTACTTCATTCACATGCCCAGATTCACATAATTACTATAGTACAAATTAATTACCCTAGAAATAACATATTAAACATTTAATGGAATTTTGTTGCCATTGGAACCAGCACTCAGATTTTATAGAATACAATGAACCTTCATCAGTGCAGCAACTTGTGCACATTTAGACTTTACAAGCCTAATAGTAACCAGTCAACTTGCCTTTGAGGCTAACCATTGACTAATGACATTTGCAAAACTGGCTTGAACCTGCAGCGGCAAATTCTTAAGTTGATATGATAATACACAATTTGTTTCCATGAAACAATCTGATTCAACCTTTTTAAACATATTTGTATATCATTTAATTTAACATATATTTAATATCAAAAGGAAAAATTTCTGATTATTTTGTAGTAGAATAACAAACTTAATTAATATCATTTAATTTACATATATTCAATATCAAAAGGAAAAGTTTCAAATTCCTTTGTAGTGTAATAACAAACTTAATTAATATTATTTAATTTACACATATTCAATATCAAAAGGAAAAGTTTCAAATTCATTTGTAGCATAACAAACTTAATTAAAATCATTTAATTTACATAATTTCAATATCAAAAGGAAACGTTTCAAATTCCTTTGTAGTAAAATAACAAACTTAATTATTATCATTTAATTTAACATATGGTCAAAATAAAAAAAAAGTAAAAGTTACTGATTCGTTTGTAGTGATAATAACAGACTTTCCCTTCTTTGACAATCATATCAACTGCAAATTTGTGCACTTGCAGGCCACCAATTTACACCTTCTGCACCATAATCACATACTGAACAAAAGTCTGGCAGTGACCAGACCATCACAGTCATCAGCAATTGTGACACAACGATAAATGCAGTCCAAACCTTATGTTAATTCTTATATCAACACGAATCAAAACAAAAGTTTCTTAAAAAAAAATCCACTCAGTGTATTTTGTCCAGCTTTGGCAGATGTAGATTGTGTAATCCTTGTGAAACATGGTAAAAAATGTACTGTTTTTTTTTTCCAGTAATTTCTTGCATACTGTCTGTTTACAAGACGAATGAGCGCCGACTCTCAGTTAGATCAACTTGAATGCTTTACAAAAAAACCCCAAAAAACGGTCCAGCTTTACATTTGTTAGTATGAAACAAAACGAATCACAAAAATTTGTTGGTAATGAATGAAATTAAAAAATGGGCTGTTGTTACATCTCCAAATGCTTCTATCTCTGGTGGATTATTTGTTCAAGATCTTGTCAACAGAGGTGCTGATGTTAGAAAACAACATGGTGCTGCCGTTGTTGAGGTGGTTGCTACGGCGATGAGAGGAGTGAGATTGGTTGCCGGTTGCCGGGCGTAGCTACACACTGCTGTAAAATGATAAACAGGCAGGGTTAAAAAAAACGTTGGTTAAGAAATAAAACAAAAAACTATTAAATATAAATGCTTGGAAATATTGTTTAGCTACCAAGAGAATAAAAATGGGATGATTAATGACTTTTTATCTTCTCAAAATAAAATGCATAATTGTTTTTGAATCATTTATGCAACTAGAAAGCTGTATCACTAAAAATTTAAAAGTTATAAGAAGACTTATTTTTTTGTTAGTTCTTGTTTTGTTTTTTTTTTGTTTCTGCTGCCTTATATCCGAAAAATAAAGTACTATTTTAAATTCAAATTTATTTGAACATGTTTCAGCATCTTCAGTGCCCTTCTCAACTTTACAATTTAACCAAATTCAAACAACGGCTACGAAGACTGAAGATACAAATAAAATTTCACTTCAAAATGGATAGAAAAAAAATGCAAGAGTGTGATAAAGGAAATTATAAAGGAAATTAGAACTTAAAACTTTTGAAAACAAAACTTAAAATTCTTATATCAAAGAAGTGAAAAACATTACTACAAGACCGCAAATTACTGAGCCTTGTCAGGATCCTACACAGATAAAATTTGCTAGACTATTAACTATGCAATAAATTATAGCATTCAAACATATAAATTTGATAAAATGTGATTATGTGACCTGTGATAAAACTTTCGTGTCCTAAATATATACACACCCGGCTTTATATCAAAGTCAAATTTGCCACAGCAAAATCTCTATGAAAATAGAGCCACCCATCCCTAGCTACATACAAAACCCCGCTAAATGATGTCATATAAGGAACTCTGGCGTAGTGATTAGCTCCAGAGTGAAGCAGTGCTGTTGCTGCTGTTGTAAGTGTTTCTGTACCTGGATGGACTTTGGCGCTTTTGTCACAGACTGCGAGATCGGGGACGAGAACATGGAACTGCAGCCGCGAGGCCCCGGAGACAATGACGCCGCTATCTTGTGGTGCGGTCTGGCGGGCGATGGGGCGCTGTTCTCCTTGTCTGCTGCCTCCGTGTTGCAGCTGCTGCTGCTGTTGCTGTCGGCGACTCGCGATGACAATGATGAGGCGGAGCGTGGCTTTGTGGACGTGGGTGTGTTGTTGAGGAAGTCTGCGAGCATGGTGAGCGACGTCTGTGTGGCCGCGGCTGAGCAGAGAGGCGAGTCCGTCGCTGCCGTCGTGGTGGTGGTGCTGGGGGTGACCTGGCGCCGGCGCTGGCGGGCAGATGACGGGGACGCGCGGTGGTGGTGGAGGTCCACGATGTGGACGCGTGGGGAGCGGGGGAGAGGAGAGTCCAGAGAGGTCGCCTGCAAACACGGCGAGGAGAGAGAGCGGTTATTAGAGTTTGAAATGACATTGTTGAAACGTAGCAACGTGAAAGTCTAGCTGTTTTCTAGATAAATATTGCAGTGAATGTTTTAGAATCAGCAGCTTTAAAAATTTTGATCACATAACGCTACAGAATTATAGTTATAAAAACTATCTTCAATCCTTCCATTGTTCAAAATAGGAAAAAATAAACAAAATAAAAGCCATTTTTTTTCTTACAAAGAATATCCATCATAATCCTATCAAAGCTGTGTGTTGCTTAGTTTAGCGAAGCATTTTAGCGGTGTGGCTGTTAGTGCAGTGGTACTTACGCTGGGGTCTGCCGCTCGCAGTCTGTCTGCAAACCGCTTCTGTACGGGTGTGCGGAGTGGGGTGGAGAGGGGCGGCCGCTGCATGATCACAGGCACAGTGGGGTTGGTCGTGGACACAGCTGGGCACGGGGACTGCAAGGGCAGGGGCGCGGTTAGTTAATTAGAAGCTTGCCATTTTACTCGTTATAATGTGCATTGTGCAATGATAAATAAGTGGATATTTTTACAAATAAAAGCAAAATTGTATTAATTATGAGCAATTTGCAGAGATGGAAAAGCAGCAAAATTATGATGAGTAAGGTTAGTTATTTTCATTACGCATTGAAGCTTTAAAGAGATGTGGTTTAGATAAAAAAAGAGTGGACATCTCTTGTCATGACATGTGTAACCAACAGAATTAAAGTTTTCAAAAGGATGTCACGTTTCTAAACGATGTTCTGTATTCCAGACAATATCATAATTAGATTAACGGCAATTGATGAGGGGCAAAAGCTTTGAAGCAAGCAAACAGAACACGACGCTGTACCTGTGGAGCTGTGACTGGTGCCGGTGCAGACGCCACTTTCTCTGCTACCTCCCCGACGGCGGTGCCGTGCTGACTGCCGCGCCGGCGGTGCGCCACCATCTTCTTGATGCTGTCGCCGAATGAGCGGCTGCGCTTGTGCTTGCTCCCAGCCGTGGGGGTGCTGGGCGCGTACAGTGTGCCGCCTTGGCTCGCCTTGGTGAACTGCTTGAGCAGTTTGCGTTTTTTCGCCGACTCGGGCATGGAGCTGACGTGAGCGTAGAGCTGAGCGAGCGCTGTTTCCGTGTCGCTGGACGCGGCTGCTTGCTGTGACGCCGCGCGGTCTGAAACACAGGCAGCACGGGGTTAACGTCAACATCATTCAATATGATTTGGCGGATGTTACACTGAAACCAATTGAATAGGAATCCCCTTAAAATATCTTGACAAACATCAGGGTTTTCCACAATTTGATGATGTCAATCACTAAAGTGTATTGAGCGAAAAAGTGTTTCTCAGCACTCACCAGCAAATGTGACCGTGGTGGTGATGGCGGTCGTGTCCCTGTCCTCGCTGAGGAGGCGTTTGCGGAGTCTGGGCACGGCGTTTGTGGCGGCCTCGCGTGCTTCCTCCTCGGCTTCGTCCATGTCGTCCCAGTACTGGCGGATGTCGGTGACGAGGGCGTCGGGGACGGTGGTCACGTGTTCAGCGTGCTCCACCATGAAAGCAATAGCCTGCAGGGACACAGGGAAAACCGTCAGTCTTTAATATGATACTTTTGCAGGCTTGGAGAAAGAGTTCTCTTATGTTAATATCAACATCCAAAGATAAACCTTAGAAGAAAAACAAAAAAAAAGAAGCTAAATTCCCTTACCTGGTTGATGTTGGGCGACACCTGTTGCAAGTCCTTGGCGATCATCTTCCTCGGTGCGAGAATTGTGGGAGCAAAGAGAATGCCGAGCGCGTCGGCGGTCATCTTGTTGTGGGGCTCCTGCGCCACGCGGTGCAGCAGCGCCAGCAGCGCCTCCAGCAGCACCAGGTTCTGGCGCGGCAGCAGCTGCACCAACAGCTGCACCGTCTGCAGCTGCTTGTGTGAGCTCATCGCTGCAAGTGCAAAAATAGGCGGTTAAAGTGGGCACTCAGGGGTGAACGTTTTGCTGTGCTGACTTTTTGCAACTAGAGTAAGAATTACTTCTCAAAACTAGCAGTAATTTAGGAAGGTTGACGTTTAAGGATACAACTGTTTTTGAAACACAATGCAAACATTAGGAATTTTTTCATATGCATCATCTGCATGTTTTATATCACCAACACAATGCAAACATCACTTGCCAACTTCAGGATGCATTATGTTTGTGAATTTCAAGTACAGCCTCATAGTGTTTCTCTACAAGAGCACAAATTTTCTATCTATCCCTAAGCCCGGTTCATGTAAAATAAACAAGGATGAGGAGGTCGCTGTTGAAGTTGTCATACCTGGCAGTTGGCAGTAGGCCTGGTAGTGTTTCTCCGTGAGCAGCGGTTCTGGCATCTCTGCCAGGAACATCTTAAGCAACGAGGCGACGTCATGGGACCTGGACTCGGGATCTATGGTGGTGATTCCTTGCTGCAGTTCCTCCTTCATCTGGCGCTGGCGACTGAAGTTGCCTGACTTGCGGAACAGACCCTCCTCACACAGACCTGGGAGAAGTAGAGGCAGCTGGTGAGCATATGATGGTTGCAGAGAATATATGGGCATGGGGAATTGGGGTTGGTGAGTTTGAGACTTAAAGTTTCACATAAGATACTCACATTTTTCTGTGCCGAGATACTCGAAGATTGGGTAGATGCGCTCGATGACCTCGGGGGAGAGAGGGACGCCGAACACGGGTCCGTTGGAGGTGCTGGTGCCGGGAGAGGGGGACGGGGACCGCGCCGGGCGCGACTCTGGAACACACATGAGGATGCATTAGGCATGAGATTTAATGAGCTGACTGAAGGAGCTGCTCTGGAAGGGAAGGAAAGATCAGTGTGTTTCAAACACGTGCAAAGCATGGTCAAAATGTTCTTCCTCTTTGTGCTTACTTTTCTTGAATGAACTGGAGGAATGTTTAAGAAAGGACTTTGATCATCTTCATACTTCGAGGGCTCATGATCATTGGTGAATCTTCTTTTTTTTACAGTGCAAGACCTTTTTTATGAGAGCAAAAAACTAGAGCTGATGCGTGTGATGTGTAGAGCTTTGTCTGCCAGATGTCCAGGTCTCAGCTCTTATTAATAATGTATAACAATAAACAGTGCACCAGGGAAACTCACAGACTGACAGATGCATGATCATTAGCCAACACCCGTCTGCTTTTATAGGACAAATCACAGTACGACCGGCGATCAAACCATCTCTATAAAGAGATCACCTTGACAATAAGACATCTTTTTTGCGAACCCAATCTTCCATAAATTGACCATTGTGAACCTCAATATAAAGATCACTTTTCTTTTAAGACAGTTTGAAATCTTAGACACCGGTGGTCTGAATACAGGGTCTACTGTAATATCCATCAGCATTCTCAAGGCACGACCATTAACAACCCTAATAACGTTTAGCATGCACCACCATCATAACATCGCACCAGAAATATCATGATTTCAAACTTTTCATTATAGACAACAGTGATCAAAAGTTTGATGCACATCATGTCTGTAACGGGCAAACGTATCCTAACAGGCTCTAATTTAACTTATAGTTGCTTATGAATGATGTTATCAAAAAGATGTCAGTCGTTTCTAGGTTGATGCTGATTTCCTGGCTGCTCCTCCTTTCACAGCATATTGGGTTTCGCTGCTTGGCTGCCCAACTAATGTTAATGGGGGAGGTGACCAGAAACGCAGCAAAGAACTAATGGATTTGCACCAAAAATGTACCAACTATGTCTGTGTTTTGCCCCTGTCTGTGGTGAACATCACCTTGTTAGGTAAAACTCACAATATCATTGGGTTGTCAATTGTTTACATTCTTATTCGTGCTAAAGATTTTAACAAGCTCTGTATTCTGCGAGATATTCTATTAACTAAAAAGTGACATTTATGCATAAAGCGTGAAATATTCACTGCAAATCTCTCCAGTGTATTGACAGGTTAAATATTGATGTTTGCATTTCTTCCTTGGAGTGTAGGTATAGTGGACGATTGTAATCGCATTGTCCTGCATTATGCTAAGAGGGGACTTCAGTGATATAACAGCCAATGCGATTTGGCCAAATTTGATTCTCAACCTTGCTTTGGACTTTTGACAGAGATTTTAAGGGTTTCCAAATGCAGAATTTCTGGGCTAAGACAAAAACTGAAAACTGAATAGATTATGAAGAGAATGCACATGAAATTGCATCTTTGATCGATGCTTCTCCATTTTTTCTGTTCCAATAAATCCGCTGTTACGTTTTGCTAAATTCACACCTCAGACGAGAACAAACAGAAAAGCACTCACAAGGAGGAAGAAATATTTCCCCAAACACTCGGCTCTGACACTCAATAAAGCCTCAATGCTCGCCCATTGTCCAGCAGCCCTTCACTGTTGAACGTTAACGGCTTTAAGACAAGACTCGGACCTGCCAACCACTTACACTGACCACTATATATTGAAGCCCACATACTCAAATACAGTAAAACCTCCAATTCAGACAACCTCCATTTAGAGATTTCTATTATAAACACTTCTTAGCAGTCTCAAGCTTTCATAAAAAGACTACTGTGAACCTCTACAAGGAGACCTACTGCATAAATTAGAGAACTTTGAAGACAGTCCCCAGGTTGTCTTAAAATAGAGGATATATTGTATGAAGCAAGCCCCAAAAGATGAGATACAGTTCTAAAGTGTCTATAAACACATGCCATTGGTTGGGGAGTGACCTGTTACGGGATTATAGTCCGTGGTCACTGGCTGGGATTACGGAGCAACTTGGGTTACATTGTTGAGGGATCTCCACAATTAACATGTCATCTGGAGTATTTGCCAGGCTTTTGAAACAGTCCTGCCTACTTGAGTAATAGAAATGGCTCTATTGAATACACACAAGACATGCAAGTGTTGGACATTAGATTCCAAACTGCCTTTCAAATAGTCAATAGTCATATACACAGTATAAATCACTATTTCCCAAATTGGCTATTTTTTTAACCACCCTATATTTTACTGATCATTATTTGTGACAAATCATTCCAAATCACTTTGCTATAGACCATATGTTATATGATCATGCACATTTGTATGGCAATTACCTTTCACAGATTTAAGGGAGTCTAGATAAAGCTGACAGATCATGGTGACCTCCCGATTTGCACACGATTGCTGCCAATTATGACCACTGACCATATGTCCAGAGACACTGATTGTCAGCTTTATCTTGGTCACTACTGACCAGTTGGTGCATGGATTCACCCAGCTCATTCTGATTGTTGTGTAAGATTCTGAACTGACCTACAGCAGGAGGCTGATTAAGGAATTATAATTGGCACAAGTTTGAGGTTTCTGACTGATGTCAGCGTTCAAGATAGTGTCTTCTGCCAGGGAGTTCTGCTAATAGGGGGCAAGTGCACACTTATAGGGCACCATTTGTTGCATGGCAGACATCAGGTGGTAATTAAGGCACAATCCAAACAAAGGAGAAGGAGCTTCGTTAAATGTCGAAAACATCTGTGGAAAAGCTACTGCCAAAGATAAATGGCGCATTGTATTAAGTTCATAAGGTTCGATATAGTACTATGAAAATCTAACTTGAGTAGTATAAATAGAGTTGACATCATCTTGTCTTCAAAAGGCTCTTCTGGGGCACAATAAACTACTATTGAGTTGGATTTTGAATACGGTGACATTTTCAATAAAAGCAGGCCACAACTGAGAGCATTTCCCTGTGTTTGAAATGAACTTCCTGCAGCAAGTGACGATGATGCCACATTGACAATAGGATGGACAGAAATAATGAACACGTCCACCTGACACCAACAACAAACTCAAGTGCTCTAATATACCACTCTCTAGATTAGTTTTGGAGAGTGCTGATCAAGCTGTGTATATTTATCATCAAAATAGACGCATTTTACCCAGAAGCTTGAATTCCATCCATTGTGACACTATCTCAGCTTGTCGACACCCCATATTGAAGACTTAAGATTTCATAATTCACACACTGACATCCTTATCAAATATAGCAGAGAATGTGAAAGCCAACAAATAATCTTTACAATGAATCTGTGAACTTCACTACTATTGTTACCAAACAAATCAGTCTCTTGTCGAATTTGTTAACATTCGCCAAAAATCACACCAGTTTTGTAGCCTTTAAATGCCTAGAGGACTTTTTCTTCTAGTGAGAACAGAGGATCTTTGTTGGGCCATGTCTTACACAGGGTCCAATAATGGCTTCAAAACTCACGGACAATGTTCAAAGTGTGGCTCTTGGCAGGAGGCTGCTCATGAATTGACACGGGGAGTGTTGGCAGGCACGTTTCTCATGTCTGCTCTTTTGAAGAGGTGTGAACACGCTTGAAATCCTATTGTCTATTAAAGGCATTAATAAAAGAGAAACTGTTACAAGCAGCTCTTTTTGTCGAGATTTCAATGCAGCTTTTGATCCTCTAGTATGATGGATGCCGATTATGAATGTAGGTCACATGGTTTTGATGAAGTTTTTCAATTGCTATTGTTAATAAATCGCATTATGTTTGCCCTGATAAAAAAATAAGGGTGTCATGTTTAGGGATAACCACAGGGAGACACACTCTCCCTCTTTTGATCTTTTTCAGCCACAAAACCATAACCATAAGCATGTGACCTGATCAGTATCGTCTGAAATCATCTGTCTGGGTTAAAAAAAAAACGAATTTGCTTTTATTCACTTATAATCTATAGGATCTTTTTCCCCATAGCTTTAGCAAACTTAAACAAAAACTGAGAGCAAAACTGCTAAACACAAAGAGAAAGAAACCCACCACGTGCAGACAAGATGTTACATAAAATCATACCATTCACTAACATCCTGACATTCAACAGAATTCAGCCTTAGAATTAACAGCAAATTTTGAGCTGCATGAAACATTCACTGATTAGAAAATAAAAAATAAAAACCCTCCCACCCCAACTAACCAAACATGTAATTGGTAAGGAGGTTCAAGTCTGGGGCTATGAGGCATGAAAAGTTAGTCTGTGAGGCAATGAGGAGCATGTAAGTGTTGGATCACAGATGCTGATGATGTAAGTGATGGGTGTTGAGGCAATAAAGCCAGTGGGAGAGTCTCCCAGGTTGCGAGTCGCCTGATTAGCTTCTTCAATAAGTGTCACCTCCCTCACCAGGGGGAGGCCATGTCACTGTTAAAAGTCACCACGTAAGATTATTTGGCAAAAAATCTGCCAAATCGTGAAATTATCTGTGCTTTCTGCCTGTTAATCTTACTTTTTTCCTGACTAGAACTTTTTGCAAATACAAGCATGAATGAATAATTCTGTATGTTTAATCATTTTGCATCGTTTTGGGGCCCAAATGTTTACCAAAATGGGGAAAATTTATTATTTGCTTCCTTTGTTCTCCTTGTGTCCAACAAGATAATTTTCCATAGAGGAAGAATAAAATTCCAAATTCATCTCTTCGGCAAGGTTTGATTTTCTTCAAATATCGTGTACTTCACATGACAGTGAGGTAGAAAATCTATAAATGTTTACATAACATTGCGATATACAGCTTCACTCAAAGTGAAAGGTCAAATAATACAAAATCATGCAGAGATATGATGACCATTGAAAAAGATCAATGTCAGCAATGTCAAAAGTAAATTCCTGCAATGCTAAGTTTTCATCTGGTGACCATGGGGTGAAAATCCTAATGAAAACCCTCCATGCCCAAAGATGCCTTGCTGTTGCACCCTCCTGTACAAAATACATAAATTTATGACACCATTTGGTCAGCTTAATCAATGTTCATATGAGTTTTCATGGTCAGGGAGGTAACTTGAGCCAGTCTAACAGTCCTCCAAGTCAGACTTATCACTGCCTCCCATGGGTCAAGCACCAACAGCTAGCCTCATTAAATCTAATTGCCTGCTACTCCATGCTCAGATTTTTGGAAAGCAGCTTTAATTGTGTCTGGAGCTGTGAGGTTGCATAAAAGTAACACATTCACAATTTGACCTCTAGTGAAAATTATGCTAATAGTTTGTGGCCTTGAGAGAGTAGTCCTGAGGGGGAAGCTTTAACTGGTGGCGGGGCTTTAGAAAAAGGAGACAATTGATCTCAATGCAACTTTTCTGCATGCAGTGAAATCAGAGCATAAGAGGTCTAAAAGCATATTTGCATTACATGCAGAACAACAACTTGTATGTCTTATCATGTCGCTTTCAGGTACTACATCATTTGAACCATATCCTGCCAGCTATACATATTTCTGTGAATGTTGGTCATATGAAAATATTTGAAGATTCCACAATCCATTTCCATGACGGACTTAAGGCATGTATTTATGAAAACTCTTGAAGTGCTGAGTCTTGAAGCTGCCCATTTTGGGATGCGGTTTCTCTTTCATTATGTTTGAGTACTTGAGATGTGAGTGACTTTTATGGGCCTTCACAGCATTAGTGACATGTGAAGAAAAAGAGGTAAAGGTTTCACTTCTGCCCAAAGATGAACTGTTTTCTTTGAACATAAAAAAGTGAATTTCTACACTAAATGTAACTGCAAAATGGTGATTATGTTTGTATTTTTCAAAGACGTTTCTGATAAAGCTTTGGTGGAACGTTGTTGTGTTACAATATTTGTTAAATGTAATTCTAGGAAGACATTCAATACAGAGAACATAACAGGACTCGTGCTTTGGATCACAGAGGAAAGCATCTACCTCTTTACTATGCATGATCACATTCAACTGTGATGTGCAGTTCACATTTATATAGGCCTTTTGAGGAACTAATTGATGCCACATAGTCTTAATACTGCAGACAATGGTTATTTCCAGTTAAACTAACATAGAATGTGTACATTGAAACAAAACCAGAACCACATCACAGAATCGGTTGAAATTGATGGATGATAATTAAAGAAATCCAACAAAACCAAACATGCATGCACAGTTTTACTTCAGAAAGGAGGCCATTGTGTTTAAAATACAAAGCCTTTGTTTCTAGTGTATACCAAACCAGCAAGCCTAGCACAGAGTACTGATGGTCCTCATTGTATTTGTTCATCTAATACCAACCCATTCTCTCCATGTTTATAAAAAGCACACTTGTAAACAATGGCAGAAGGTGTAGACACAATCAAGCGAAGATTAGGCCAGTTATTCCAGGCTGTAGGTGATGCCAATCAACTTACTTTTCTCACTTTTTAAATCACCTGGGACATGCTGGCTGTGGAATATTGCACAATGGACATCAATCTGATCAGATTTTCCACCATGTCTTTGATGTAGATTTTTTATTCACTCTATTAAGCTTTCTTTTGATGAAGCCAGCAGGGAATTAGCTGATGTAAATCATCATAATTGGAGACTTTAATCACAGAGAGTGATGAACACCTCAAGAGCTACGGCTTGGTCCATCTTGTAAATTTAAGTCATAGTCAATTGAACTATGTAAACTGTGAATTTTCAGTTTAAACACACTAGCACACATAAAAAGATATCTCTGGTCCAAATGTTAGGATATAGCAAATGATTAAACTTTGTACAATGATACTGCAAGTCTGTGCTTTTCACTTCTTTATCAATTTAGCCCACTCAAATTGCTGGTTGTCCATGTAAGGGGTAAATTACTGTACATTCAGGCCATGATTCTCCTCCATAATCACCACTGACCGCTGGCTATTTGTGCCACAAACTATGATATTAATGTGTCGCACAAACAAACAGTGATCAATCATGCATCTGTTAGTGGCTGGGGGTTCGAGACAGCAGACCAGAGGCCAGCCTCAGGGCAACCAGAGAGTGGGGGTGGGTGGGATTTACATGGACATGGCAAGTGGATGATCCTGTATTGAAGGCATTAGCGACAGGCAAAAAATAAAGCTCATCACTGGATTGAAGATTAACACAAATATTTGGCACTTTTAACATATTTATGCGTTATTTGGACACCATATGTTGTTTTTAAAGCCACACTTGGAGTTATTTGGGAAGACACCTCTTTTTCTACCTGCTGCAATGACAGGCTATATTTTAGCTGCCTCTATAAGTACTAGTGATAATGTTGTCCTATGTAATTTCATGAGGTAACATGGTCAGATGGTTACTGAAGACATGCATTGGTCATTGTGGACTTAGGGATTCTTTGAAGGAACAAGAATCTTGGTCAGTGTCCTAACTATACCAGGTGTGTGACCCAAAGATGACCTTACGAATAAATCACTTATTAATATCCTTAAAAAGCTGACCTACTTAATTTAAAATTGAGCAGCAAAGCTTTTTAACAACAAATTAAACTGATAAGATGAAAATGAAACCCTTAAAGCTTGACCCAAATAATGTGAGGAAGCAATAAATCTGTGAATCAACACTTGAGGTCAGAAAAGATGACCATCTTCAGCGGGGCTCATGAGGTCATCTCATTAATATACCAGGTGAAGGATCAGCTGTGGACAGCTCTAGGACACCAATGAGGCTACCATCTTCTGGGATCTTTGCAAACTGCAGACCCTCCAATGACCACATGTGTCTTATCAGGCCTTTGTCACACATACTTGTCTCCTCGATGTGATCATAACTAACACATTAACAGCCAAAAACACAGAACCTGTATAATTTATGTGTGTTATTAAATGACAGCCAGGTGGAGAGATGTGTGCACTATAAACATGGTGCTACCTCAGCAGATGCCTATTCTCACAAAATGACTGGTCAGCAATGGTCAACAAGTGACCTATGGGTGGCCCGCTTTTATGGATATGGTTATCTTTCATAACACACCGTGGGTCAGAATCTGGGTCTATTGTTTACAAATTAGATTGGGCTGATGGTGGGAAGATCCTTATGGTGTTTGTGAACCACACACTTTGGCCAGATGCATAAACCTAATAACCCCCGGGTTTTCCAAACACAAACAGTGCACTTTTCAAACAGCCATTATCAAGATTCAGCGTCTATGGCACTGATGGTGTTGGTTTTGGTCAGGTTCATTGCCCCATATGTTGCCAGAACGCAGGACGCCGTGTCCAGTGACTACTTGACCCCTACACAATGAGGACACAGTATCAGGTGATGCTCATAGATGGAGACTTCAATTCACGTGCTCACGACCAAACTTTGTCAGTACAATTGTTTGGCAAGATTATCATCAGAAGACAGATGCAAGTTTTGATGTTTCACTCACAAACTGTTTGCACAATATGGCAATCATCTTTTTCCTACATAAAGTGCTGAGGATGACTTTAATTATTCATTGATGGTTGATCTGTTTGAGCGCCAAAGATGTTGTTAGCACAGCAGGCTGTAGTAAAAGTAGAGTTCCCCTGTAGGAGGACCTTGAGGCTGACTGGTAGGGTGTGTCCGAACATGGCAGGGGGGACCACAACCACTTCACAATACTAAACATGGATGGACTTCTCTTTATATTGGCTACCATGAGGAAGTTCATATAATTAAGTAGTGACTGGTAAAAGCCGTAGATCGGAGCATGTGCGTGTTGGTGGGGAGGGCTGGTCAGACAAGACATCAACAATGGGATGACATCTGTTGGAAAGGCTAATTACTACTGAACAGACTTACAGTGATTAGTTTTGGGAGGATTACGTCAGCATGTGTCAGCCACACTTTCACAGCACACTGTTAGCGGATTATTGCAGGTGGCAACATAGACGTGACAAAGGCTTAGACTTTGTGCAGAAAACAGGTCATTGTGATCGTCTCCTGTGATACCGTTATGGCATCAACAGCAGGTTAAAAAGTTTGTTGATAACCTTGAAGACTGGTTGCCCTGGCCAGCTATCTGTACACCCTAAATCCCTTGATGGCGAGTTCCCTAGATGGCCAGCCTCCCAGCATGCGTGCTGGTGAAATGGCCATGTTTGTGCCTGTGTTTGCATCCCTCCACTGAGTTCATCAACTGCTCTCATTAATTCACCTCCGTGATTACTGGCCACTTGAGAAAATATTTTCACACTTCAGCAATGTGTGTTTAATTCGCGGGGCGGGTCTTATATCATCGTTGCGTGCTCCTCTGCAATTGCACTATCACACCCCTGCTATCTAATGGCCGTAATTGCGCCAATATTTGAAACGTGTTTGACTTTCACATTAAGCATCCACATCAACTTGTTTTGTGTCAGTGTCACCAAATTTATGTAACCCTCGCCATTAGCTCTAGGAAGTGTGAAAAGTATATCGCCATAGCCATCGCAAATCCTCATCAAATTTCAATCTGGACTCCCCAGTGAAATAGGAGTAGCGAACATTAACACAAGCACCATTACACAGAATTTGACTCTGTGATTTTTAATTACACTACGATGAATGCACAACCGAGTCCCGATGGAAAGTACGTCACACCTCCATATTGTGCTGGGTGCCAACTCAGGGCCTGATATTATGAAAGTCACTTGTGTGAGGTGGTGGACTTAGTGGCTGACTGGGCGCCCCTGGGGGATGGGGACACCTACTCCCAGGGCCAGAGGTGCCATGGTCACCAGGTGGAAACGCATAAATTCACACAATTGTACCTTTTGGGGCAGTGAAAGCAGAGATTTCAAATGACGCTGTATTGTAAAAACCCGCATTTATGGCAGTCATATTACGATATACGACTTTTTTCACTTGACCTACAGTCCTTTTGGTTGTAAAAATGACATGCAGTTATGACTTCTTGTCTTTATTGTATTGCAATCACCTCAGATGTTGGCTATTCTAAAATCTGAGCTTTGCTTTAAATGCTTGAAAAATGCACAAAAAACATTGAATATCTTTAAACTTTCAAAACTAGGCACCACCTAACAGTGACCATTTGGTATTATACAATGTTATACAAGGTAATAGCAGGCTTGACTCTGATTGATTATCACTTCTCCCCAGAATTGGAGGGGTCGTTCTGAAAGGGTCAGCGTACCCTCAATGTGGTCAGCAGACCAGAGGTAATACCCACCAATCTCCACCGTGTGGGAACTCCCTCTCCCCACATATCCCCAACTAAAACCTGTAAAAGGTGGCAGATTGCTTTCCACTTTCCCATGGTGGTGCATTGAGAACAAGATAGACATTTTCTAAAGGAATAGTTCTAATTGTATGTTTTCGTGCCACAGGCACCAGGATCGGAACAGAATAATGATGCAGTATTCCTATTGTTCTTGATGTGAACCTAGATACTTGACTTTACCATGCTAGCAATATAGTTAAGTAGCAACAATAGATTTGGTAAAATATTGAGGGGCTGGGTGGTGGGGGTAGATAAATACAATATTGAAGTTGTTAAAGCCATTCAAATTCAAAATGCTTTTCAATTAACGTTGTAGTGTAGTCTTATACAGTCTATGTTTATAATGCCAATTTAAATGCTGTGTATGATGAAAATCTTCACAGATATTTCTAGCAGACTAACCATCCATCTCGGGATGCCCACTTGGGCAGAAACACCAAATCAGTCATATTGATCTGCTTTTGGAGCAACAGACAATTCAAAACCAAACAATATGCCGACTCATCGAGCATTCAATGGACATTACGCATAACCACATAAGAGACATTATCAGGTACGGCAGCAAAGCACCATATAGTGTGATGCCGAAATTCGACTTTCTGCTACATTAACTTCTCTTCTGGTGATTTATAGAAAATTATCAGTTTAATGTGATATAAAGTTCACTGAATTTTATCAGCTTCAATCATCAATTATGCTGTAATTACACTCAAGGCTGCACCTAACTAACGATGAAGGGCTACTAATAACGTAAAACCAGCCTACTAGTCAGCCACAAAAATACAATAATTATTTTCTAGTGTTAGTTTTTTCCATTGCTTCATTTAATCAAAATGCACAAAGCCGAACAAAAAAATGCCTTAATTATTTTCAACCAAAAAGCTTGGTGAATTTCAGTTACCCTGATTGTTATTTCTTTTACCACATTTAATCCTATAGTTTGATTTTTATCAAGAATCTTTCAAAAGATGCGACAACCACAAAATGCTAATATTTTCCTGATGTTGAATTTTTTTTTGTACACATACACTTGACGAAACCATTATGAAAAGTTACATTCAGTGTTGGGCTTCGTTTAAAGCTTCCCCTCCCCTTGGGTTACACCACTAAGTTGGGTCAATGGGACTTAAATGGCACTTGTAATAAACTGAGGTTTTCTCAATGGCTCTTCATGTATATTTTACTATGCCCTCTTTCAATGCAAAAGGGAAATTTCAAATTGGTGCAATAAACATTTTCTAAGCTCCGCATTTTTATCACATCTTTCATTTCCTTTCAGAGCGAGCAATACACAATGAATTCTTTCCTTTCCACGTCTAGCTTCTAAAAGGAATAAAAGCATAAAATGCTTTGTCGATCAGTCGACACTATTCTGTTCAATGTCAAATTTCTCGCTATATCCTTTTTGAACATATTAATATATCAACTTATCCTTTCAGGAAAACCCTACCCATCTCCACTTAAGTTATTAACGCTTTGAAAAGCAAGTTTTGAAATCTCACTCGATATGCTAGGATGATACGACTGTTTACATTCAAAGAAAGCATATTTCAAAATTTCAAATGTGTATGTCTTGACAACTTCCAATGCTACAAGACCCATTCCCAGAATTCTCACGGTCTCATATCTGATAATTCATCTGTGATACATCTTCACACATATGGTCATCAGTGAAAAGTGATTAATTTTCATGGGGCAAACAAAAATTTCCTACATGTGTCCCTTGCGTGCCGATGCTGCCATGGCCATGTGTTGACCGTGTATAAGACTTGGGCAAACATCGAGGGTTGATTAACCATGCGCACCCCGCATCCTGATAAGGCACTTCTCACTTTAACTGACACTAAGCTATGTGAATTGTTTCAACTTCTTCTCAGCCTATTAACATTTCAAACTTGTAATTACACTTCCCAATCACGAGGAACGATTCAATGAATTCTGGGGTACGGACTGCTTGATGTGGACGAAATTTAAAAACCCTTTTATTTCTAAATTCGGAACCACAGTTGATAGAAACGGATACAAAAAAGCCTAACAATCCTCCACCAGACCAGGCAAGCAGCAACAGATGTAGGAGCCACCCAAGGGGCAACCAGGGGTCAGAGGGGTAAATAGCTTCCATTGTCAAATTTCATCTCATGCAGGATGATCTGCAGCCAAGAAGAGTCTCACAGTCCACACAGCAGACGCAGGTCTCAATCCAAAGCCAGAGAATCATCATCATCCGATTACAGACTGCAGATGTAACACCTCATAAAATTGTCACAGAGCTTGTAATATTAATACCTGCACATAATAGCGCAGGGCCTCAATGAGTGGCCTCTCTTCAGCTCGAGCTTGAAACAAAGTTATGAATAACACTTCTAAGTACCCGTTATCTGTATGAAAGGCTTCGGATATGGGAGAGCATAAAGAAGATCATAATATCAAGGGCTGAGTCTTCAATATTAATCCAACTATTCTTCCTGAGAGTAAATTCTGGGTTTAGAGATTCAAAGATGAAATGCTTAACCTTGTCAAGAGCACTTCTGACATCTCTTAAACATTTCAAATAGCATTAACATGTGTCATGTTACGTAAAATAAATGGAATATAACTGGTTACAGTTATTTAAATAACCACAAAGAAATATGATCCTGGCATTTCAAGAAATTATGCTTATTTGTGTGATTCAGAAAATGGAGTATCAGTGCCCCTAATCGCAGAGGAAGGTCACTCGTCAAAAATCATAATAGTTAGGGTTTCTGTGATGGAATAAGTGAGTTTCAATTTGCTAGTTTCAAAGAGCATGATCTTTATGGAATTACATGAATTTTAAGCCAGAGAAGTTACAGTTACTCTACAATGAAGGTCACGCCTGTCAAATGACATGCAACAGCAGTCATGGTGAATGCAACTGGAGTGTAGAGTGTAATCCAAGGTTATTCTAATTGTAATAGTATACGTAAAGTTTCTTGAACTTTTTGTGGCAATAACAATTCACAAACATGCAGCACATGTCAATTTAATAATGACAGGTCTAAGGGGAGATTGCATTCAGAAGCAAGGTTACAACAGACAGAACCCATTTCTCAAACTATCAAAGTTTCTTATCACTTCTTTCTTTTTTTTTCTTAGAGACTCAAGAGAGTCCATATGTTGAATTGTGTAACAAAAGAATAGATTATGAAAATACAACCTTAGAAGTTAGAGGAATATTTAAATATTTGACAGGAAGACGAATTGAATGATTTAGAATGCTTTACAAACGTCTGCACCAGGTTTATTGGACTTCCCAGGACTCTTATCAAACAGGTCACGGCGCTAGCGGAACAAATCAATCAAATTTATAATATAAAAAACAAGAGAAAATGAACATACATCTATTACAGATGCTTGCACATGAAAGCTTATTCTAGTAAAAAGTACTTTGCACGGCAAAGAAAATGTATCAAAATTTGTCACTTGCCCCCAGCTTTTATTTTTCAAGCCCTGAGGAGAACAAAATATTGATATGATGATTGTGAATAATAATGCGACGGCTGTGATAGCTCGGGGAGGTGGTGTGACAGAAGGTAAAACACGCTCACCAACCAACAATGGCTTGTAGGAGGCAATTGCGGGCAGCGAAGTCAACTGCCCAACAAAATTTAGATTTCCAATTAGTTATTTTTTTGCACAAGCAAAAATTTCTATAAAAGAATTTTGAAGAAGTCCATCACAGAGTGAAGAATTATAAATATTCGAGTATTGTAGAAGTTAAGTAAATACAAATCTATAGATTAATTTATCAAAGAGGCAAATGAAGAAGAAAAACAAGTATAGTCAATTAAAATGTACGATATTCGGAAGGGTTTGGGTTTGTAAAATTTAAATGTCATTAACTTTTTGTTGGAATATATGTAAATTAAGTTGAATGTTAAATACATACCCTGGACTACATGCCAAAATATTATGACATTCAAAACTTGCAATCATTGTTAGAGCAGTTTTCATTTAGTATTATGTGCAACAAGCCACCATATGCTGCATCACGAATAATTAAACAATGGTTAAAACGCACCAGGAAAAAGCAGCAAGACTTTCATATTATGTCAAATCTCCTAGAATTCTATTAGCAACATATTTGCACAAACGAGAATGTTTTACACTTGCGTGAACAAATTCATCACAAGACAAAAGTTAAGTACAAATCCATGGAAACGATCGAAATGTAATTGTGACTATTGCATATTGCTAACAATCATGTGAGCTAACTATTCTCTTCAAAAACCTAAAACCATCTGCTAGATCTATAAATAACTGATAAACATAACTAAAATTCAATTGGTGACTTTGATATGATGTTTACTATTAATTACCAGAAGTTTAATTGCTGATGGCCATTAAAATTATAGGACCAAAGTGTCCTAGTTATGATTTACGAATATACAAGTTCATCATAAGAAGATATTCCTTGTTTGCTGGGCATACATGTACTTGACTCAGGCAATATGTTTATTCTTGTCACCCCATAGCCCAGGGCCCTGGTGAGGTCTGTTATGCCTCCCATTCAAATCTCCCAGTGCTAGCACTGACATCTTAGAATTTGTCAACACATCTTCATATATTATCATTCAGAAGAAAAAACGACCACAAAATTCAAATTTTGTGTGCTTTTTCTTAAAATGTAGGTCAATTGGAAAAAAAATAGAGATAAAATAGACCATTTTGAAAATATTTGCATAAATACAATAGATGCGTTGCTCATATAAAATAACAAAACCTACGTCAATGGAATCAACAGAACGCATATACATGTGCTCTGCAGAAGAATACAAAAGATATACACAATGATGATTTTAGTTTTACTATACATCATTTCTTGTTTCTTTTCAAATCCCAACTGAAATCAACGCATCAAAACAAAATTCAAATCTTCACTTGTTTCACCTCACAAAAGTCACTGAACAAAACGCATCAAAACCACACCACAAATTCTCTTTCATGTTGACTCTTTACTGAAAAGGAGTTTGGATTTTGTGGTTGAAAGTGAACAAAACAGTCGAAAAAATCCGAACCTGTTCACTACAGGTGCATGCATGCCTGAAGCAATACGAAGTAAAAAATAAATAATGGGAGAATGAAAAAGATAAGATTAGACGAGTGTTTTTATTCAAACATACCAGGTTACCATAATGTGTTGGTCATTTCAAATGAGTTTCAACAAGAAGCATCAATCTTCTTCAACCACAAGAAACTGGACATTCATACACGAATGACAATTAACTCACAACGTCAATCAAGTGTCAAAGGTTGAATAAACGCTCAATATACAATTCACCTCCTTCGATGTCTTTGCTTGTCAAACTTATCTCTTCACCAATTGATTTCAATATTCTATGAAATGAACTTCGGAAGCAATGGACATGTTAAAAATGAACACTTGTCAGCAAAATTGACTTCCCTGACAAGCCGTCACAATGATACATTCATGAAAAGAATTTTGCTAACGATTTTTAATAATAGAGGTTGAGCTCTGGGTAGTTGGCAGAGTTCCGCCCATGGGTGGACCCTGTCTGTCTGGGCCAGAAAGAAAACACTCCAGACCCTAGACTTTAATTACTGGGACCTAAATGATTTATAACTAAGGTCAGAGGGATAGAAACTACTGTGGGTTTTACCGGGTTAAATGCCACAAAAGGTCATTTTTAACAGTCATGTAGATACTGAATTATTTCTGGGGACAAAAAATGAGTACAACCGCACCGCTATCTTAATGTTATTACTGAACTGGGTAAAAATTTCGAAGCATTGTCTGGTAATTGTTTAAAAGAAAACTTTACGGTTTGTGACAGTTGACTTTATGGTAGTTTTGATAGATAATACAGTTTATGGTGTTGAGGTTGGAGGAAGTAACTGGGGCAGATAACGTGTGGTTGAAGCAGACTATATTTGTAGTTGACTGGGTGGAATAAATATACAGAAGACGGTTGTAAATTGCTCGCTGTCATGTAAGCAATACAGATTTAGTAGAGAGATTAGATGTGCTGAAGATAATGATGTTTAAAAATCAACAGTGCAGGTGCATATTATATTTCTTTTTAAACATCAGACATTTCAAAGTGGTATTTGCATATGACACACCACAAAATTAGATAATATAGATTGTATACTGAACCACAATCCTCATGTTATTATCTTCTATCCATAAGAATGAAATCTCTTAATCAGCCTATTACTACTGCAAAGATATAATTGTCTTCTGATTTACTCAAGCAGAAAGACTGTGAGAATGCTATGAAAATCCAATGAATGAGAAGTATTGGATTTTGGAGGAAAGCATTTTATTCCAATAGGATTACTGCTTTGAGAGTGCATCATGTATAAGTAAGCACATTATGATCTTGTAAATGGGGAATGAATGTGGAACTGATAGCAAGGCTCAACAGAGACTGAGTCTGTCTGCCCATCGAGGCAAAAGACAAACCATGCCAATAGATAAGGGTATTATTAACATGATTGATCTCAATAATTCACCATCAACTTTTTCACAGAACTTAAGTTTTCCAAATAACTCAAGCAAAATCTAAGACCTTGAGAACAAAATTAGATGATTATGGAAAACCTAAATGATAAATTATTTTTTCTTTTCTTAGAGAATGCAGGTGAAAAATCTCTGAATGACCTCATTATTTAGTGGTCTATATCATTGGTTTGATCTGAGCTTGACATGCAAACTTTGCATGACAGCGGTCTGCAGGTAAGAAATGAATCTCTAACATCATACACACAAACAATACATGTTTTAAAAGCCAATTTCTTCTCTATTTTTCCTTTCAAATTACCAAATTCAAATAACATCATTAGTACTTTTGATATTGCTCATTTCAAACAACAAACCTTTGATCATCAGAAGAAAACTGAAAAAATAAATTTGAATGGAGTCAGTTGTCCTAAGAAAACAACAAGATAAGGTAATCCTCGGGTGGCAGATATAGGTGTATATTGTTGTAAGGCCTCATGGTTTCCTCCCTTGTTTTTTAGTCCCAGTGAGAGCCTGGTTACCTAATACTTATATGAGAAATTTGATTGAAGGCGAAATCTTTAGGGAATACACCACGACATATCAGAATAGCGCATCTCTCTCATCTGGACGGGGCTATTATAGCATGCTTCCAGCCTCCGCTTTGAAGGGGACTGCTCTGGAAACATGCAATTTCTACCCTAAATACCAAGTTCTGGAGGTGGGTTGGTGCCAATTGCCTTCTGGGAAATCTATATATAATGGTGCAGGCGAAATATGAAGTTTCTATTGATTGCAACTTTTAAAAGATGGCTGACTTCAAGATCGAAATATGGTCAAGCTATTAGTGTTTGACAAAGTTTGACCATTTGATCTGTCCACATAAAAGCAGAATCACCTTGAAAGTCTACTACAATTGTTGACACGCTGTGATTTGTCCTATCTTTTCAAAGCTCTAACTTTCACCAGTTTATATGGCAAACATAAATAAGTGATAACATCTCCACCGTATTTACTTACATTTCTAATACATCTCATCAAGTGAAATCTCAGTTGGAAGCTTTTCTGCTTGACATATCATTCAAGGACAGAAATAATTCTGAATCTAAAAGCTTTGCAGACTTAAAAGCTCTTTTCATCTTTACTAAAGATGCTGGTCTAGACAAGAAATAATTGTATGTCACAGGTTTGTTAGATCTATCAATGCCTTCTACACATTGACCAGTTATCTTCTCTATTGATGTATTATTGCTGAATGATTTGGGCCATAAATTACATAACTCATCTCTCTCTTCTCTAAATGGTTATTGACAATAGAAAGAAAGATGGAGGAGATTGGGGAAAGTCGCAAATCTCACCTTTACTCTTATGTTTCTTCTTGCCAAAGTTACTGAAGAGTCCTCCGGTCCTCTCATTCCCTGTGCCGGTGCCAGGCTTGTTGTCGGCCGCTCCGCCGAGCTGGGAAGATGAGCCCGTGCTGCTGCAGCATCCATCGCCGAGGAACTCCTCGAGGGACGAGCCCGGCAGGTCCAGCAGGAAACTGAGACAGTACAGAGAGCGCAATGTCAATCACACTGTCATTACAATGAAATGGCTACTATATTGGGATTCCAAAGTTTGAATGAACAGTAGAACATAGCCGCGATTGAACTTGTTTCAAATGTACACTAAGTTTAGTAGGAAGGTGCAGATACAGTAGGAGTTATGAGGGACGATCTCGGCGAAAATCATGATTTCTTCTAATTGTTACTGAGAAAGAGATCTATGAAACACATACTTCAAAAATTTAATGGTCCTGGTAAAGTTTACCGCAATAGACGTCTGATTGTTTTCCGGTAAACAAAACACTGTAATCTAATGTAACTTATTTTAGCGCCAGTAGACTCACCTGAGGTGCATCTTGACCATGGTGTTGAACTTGTCTGGGTTTGTGTTCTTGAGGCGGCGCACCAGGCAGATGGAAGACTTCTCCCCTGCCATGGTGGCGCTGGCGCTGCGGACCCGTGGGGTGGTCACCGGGGTAATGGAGGAGGTGGAACCCGCCGAGGAGACCGATGTGTCCCAGTCTGAAATAGACAGCCAACGGTTAATCAAGTTACAACAGTATTTGAAGGGACTGAATGAAACATAGGGGTTTGGTAGTCTGCCTCAGCTCAATCTGAAATGGGCAGCCAACAGTCAGGGTAAAATAGTGTTGGAATGGATTGGACGAAATATTGGGTTTGCAAAAAGTCTCTTAATAGAGCTGTCAGTTGTGAAAGCAACTTCAACACATTGATATAGATTTTATCATGATCAGATCTTTCAATCTTATATCATATGACGATTATATCTTAGCATCTCCCCATTCCCTTGAGAAGCTGGCTCACGGCAATCACACAATTTTGACCACATCATCGTGCACGAACAAACCTCTATTTCTCGCCATGGAAAGCTCCATTTCAAATGGGGACCACAAAAGCTCATTACGCAGCATTATAGACTATCCCCGTGACGTGAAACCCTTCATAAGCTTACATCAGTAATGACACGAAAACCAGCAACTAATCCCCTTGACTGAAGCGAAAATCAGCAAAAGAAGCTCGTCTTCAAAGCATATCACTTACGCCAATTTGTGCGACACAGAGCACAGGTTTTGTTCGTGTGATACTGGTTTGGTCAGCCGCATGGAAACGGTTTCTACTGGTCACAAAACACCAGTGTGCAGATCCACTTTGATGCTTTTGTTACCGGGGGTTTGGCTTCCTAAGGATGCAAATGAGAACGCAAATCCCCAAAGACGACTTCATTTAACATTGTTTTTAAACCGGTCGTGGGTTTTAAAGACCAACTGTGGTGTGGTGTGGTGATGTACTAGACAATCACACCAGCCTAAAGCCTGGTAGAGATTCATGTTCTATATGTGCTTCACAAGCACTGTGGATTCAGATCCTTTAACCTTCTTTCTCTCATATCTAGTGGTGCAAATATGCAATTGATCTCAGAAATGTGATAGGTGAAAGCAATTTTTTCATTGAAAAATGTAAATCAGCTTCCATAAAACTTTAAATCTATAAAACAAGTAATTTGAAATCCAACTAAGACAGAACTAAACAATAAAACGGCCATCAAAAAGCTATTATATGTTTTACAAAACTTCAAATTTCAGCAGCTAAAAAGCCATTCTCATCAATCATTGCACCAAGAAGTCAGAGGACCACAATAGAGCGGTGGTCAGTTGAGTGGTCAGTGAGAGCAGAGCGGTGGTCACCTGATGACCCACCCAGGGCGGGAGCTGGTCTGTGGCTGGGCCCTGATGGCCATGGGGAGAGGGAGCGTGTGCTGGGGACATTTACTACAGTCACTATAGAAGCCACGATGTGGGAGTCTGTCTCAATGGAGACGGTCCAGCAGGGAGGTCGATCACCCAAATGGGGGTGAGGGAGGGGAACACTAAGGAGCAGAATGAGGCTACCATCTCTGGTATCAACAGTAAACACTTATATAAGGCATTTTGAATGCTTCAAACTTTAAACTCTCTTGGGTAGCTTCAAAATCAGTTGAATTCTTTAGCATTTAATTATTAGTGATGAAGTTTTTTTTCATTTATAACTGTCATTACATATACCAATATCAATGTATCCTATCATCTAAGCCAAATTGTAATAAAAAGTCTGTGACTGCCTTGTATGGTCCAACCTGCAGCTGATATCGTGGCAGGATCCAGTAAATTTGGACATAAAACCAGCTTGCGCACCAACAAGCTCAACAATTAAAGTCGCCAAGCATGGACAGACACAGTTCTTGATGCATTCAAATCACCCCCAATAACCATTCCACACACACCATTGCTTCGTAATGGGCCCTCAGAATCACCAACCACAACGATTACAAATGAAAAAATGTGAGCATTTCCTACCATAGCAACAAGTGCATGAATTTTATAATTTGAATACAGCTGCAAAATACGCCTCGCAAAGACAGATTAAAAATCTGAAAATTGATTACGGATTTTTTACTATCGAGATGAAAATATAGGTCACGGTCTCCTACGATGACCTATGGTGGATGGCCTATGGTGTTCTTTTATTCTGTGAAATATGGTCGATGGCTACAAATATATGTGCTATGGTCACTTGAATCGTGGGCTATGGTCAATCTACGGTCAATCTGTGATTCCGGTGAAATATAGCGAGAGTGGTCACTTCAGACACAATAATGAATGCATGAGAAGGCATGTGAAACCCCCATAACTGTCAGGCCAAGACGAATGCATCTCATTCATTCATACTGATCGACTGACCATTACTTCAGGCACTACTGTTCTTCAAAGAAAATGAACTTAAAATAAAGCAACATTTTGAGTCGGATTCAAAAGCTAACATCTAAAAATGCATTATTCCGGAACAAAAGTTGCCCTCTTAAATGCAAGTATTAGCTTTCAAAAAGCAATATAATTGTTCCGTTATTGTGCAACAAAACCCTGCATCTGCCTAAGCTGGTGTTTGTCTACAGTTTATCTACAATTCCATGAAATCTAATCTCGCTGCTAGTTTTTCTGTGGAAGCCTAATTTCTCCCATCCCATCAGTGATGTAAAACGTCAAATAAAGGCAGGTGTGGCAGTGATGGCATTACATTAAGCACGGTGATGTCATGTTTGACTTGGGCCCTGAATCCTCAAGACCTGGCGAAGGGCACAAGCGCCTGTATAATCCACAAACACTGTCATATAACAAGGAACCATTCAGCTTTTGTCTGTACATAACTGCACCTACAAATGAATCGACATTGGACTTGTCAAAAAATGATGTGCCTGCCAAACAGAGCTCTTCACCAGCCATTATTCCACTATAAGAGAAGGTTGATGTCGTTTTTACAACAGGTGTTTGCAACGAATGCCGCACAAACGCACAAACCGCTATCTCATAGGGAAGTTTTGCAGGCCAATTAATCCTGTTTGTACTTCATGGAGGTACTTGACACTCTAAAAATGGTATATGGCAAGGTGGTGCACTGTCGCCTAAACAAACTGTACCTAATACAATATTTGTCAGCTGAGTGCGCGGCCAGAACATGCTTTTATGCTTTGCGACATATGGCCCCACAATGGCAAACCCTAAACGATGCCACTCTCTCTACCTATTACAATGTTCTGCATTATCTTCTTTCCCCCTTAACTTTTTATATAAGAATACCCAAAACTCAAAGCACCTGCCTTTTATATTTGGCGCCTGCTTTTTGTCCCACAAGCGGGCAAAATGGCTGTATAATTACACAGGCTAAATGCTATTAAAAACGGGTTATACCTCATATTTAATATGGGCTGAATGGGACACCGTGTTGCCTGTAGAAAGAGTAATGGTAGTTGATTTTAATGGGGGCTGTAACACACAAGTTGGGCTTTGACTATAGGTTGTGAGAGGCCAGTGGCCGCGACTTTATGCATCTGGTGCCCACAGTATTGGTCACACTGTATATCAAACTATGACACGCTCGCAGCATAAAATTGACAGGTTTTGTCATAAACTAAACGCCAGACCACCTACAAGATGTAGGCAGGGTATTGACATTTGGTTTTTGATTCCTTTTTTCCATACATCAAAGAAACACTTTAATAACTAAGCTCTTTAGTCTAAAAGATAAATATGAATTATATGAACGCAATTATGCCAGGATCCGCTATTATTCTAATGATTACACAATAAGGAAACATTCAACAAATTCAAACTGCACAAATAACCTTGCCCAACAATATCAAATGCTATCTCTGGATCCCTAATTAAAAATGCATCCAACATATTTAAACTGGAGCCAACGTCCTTGCAAAACACTGTCAAATGCCTTCTCTGGACCCATAACTTTAAATCAAGCATGTAAGAAAAAGCAGTTTATTGTTGAATTGTCCTTAACCCTGCTTACTCAGGATCCATAATTCCAAATTGAGCGTGACAAAAATGCAGGTTATTGTGTATTTGTCCTTCACCCGGCTGGAGCCTGTGAGAATGTGACACTAATCGGCTGGCCATGCCGTGTGACTGTGTGTGGCTGCTGTTTACAAGACCTTGCCCCTCACCTGGACTCTGGAGAACCCGGGACTTGGTCACCAGATGGAGAATGAAACCAGGTTAATGGCTGATGCCAGATTGGAGTGACAAACAACAGTTCCTAACTAATAACATGCGTGTTCCAGTGTATGCTCACAATGCACGTGGTTCCATTTCTCACAGGTGTGGAATCATGATGATCTGCCAGAGGGTACTCAATGTTGTCAAGTTACAGAATTAGGGTGTATAGCCGTTTTTAAATTCAGTCAATATAGTCTAACCTAAATCTTAACAAAAGAAAGTTATGAGAAAGAAAGTTGACATATCCCAAACTATTACCTTTTTACGTGTAAGAAGAATATGTGGAGACAAATGCAATATAAAGAAAATTCTGTCTGTGTGGTTACAGGGTAAAATCCTAGCAGATGTTTGGGACTTCATTATAGGCTTTGAAGCAATAGCCAGCTTGTCTCAAACTTTATATATCAAAAGCACATAATGACACGAAAAATAAATCACTTACCACAGAGTACAGTTACTGATATATCAGTTTAATTCTATAATAGGTTAGGATAAGTTCTATAATACCCTAAACGAGGACAATAAGGCCAGATCTTCTCTTTGAAAAAAGATAGATTCCAAAATGCCCACTGAGATAGTTCTGAAGATAGCAGGAATCAATCAGTGAAGCAACATTCAACCTCATACACCTGAAATTTACAAGCACAGGTGAATGTAGGTTGATGTCAGAAGAACCTAATGTGCTGTCTTTGAAGATACTGGAGACTGGAGTCATAAAATGGTGGCAGCCAAATTTAAAGCCCCCTAGAGCCGGTGGAGAGGTAAATGATGTGGTGTATCTCATTACCCTGTGTAGGGCGGAGGGCGCTTTGTGAAGTCGTAAAAAAGGCAGCATGGGGGCACCCAGCCAGTGAGTCCTATGCCAGCGGCAGGATTCACAGGATTTGGGTACAAAAAAGTGTGAACAGACTACATTTGTACTATGGAGGTGTTCCATTTTCTCAAATGCACTGTTTGATAGTAAATGGCTTCAATCTTAAGTACTTTTGATTTACGGGGGTTGTAGAAGTAAATGACAAAGATTTGAATCTTGATGCTTCTAGTGATTTACAATACTTGCTGCAATACAAAATGAGACACAGGTTGATATATTTATCTCCACCATGTCTTGTCTGACAGATGTCACATCCCAGAATCAGTCTCACTTTGCATTTTACTACACAAAAATTGAATTTTAACTACCCCCTTTCTTGCCATGATAAGAGCTGTTGCAGTGAAGGAATTACAATTGCATGCAAAAAGATTGACATTCACTTAGTTTATTGCCACAGAGCACATATTTAACCCACTTCACCAGCATTTTATTGCTTCATTTTGTAAACTGTAGGTGTGAGGTGCTGGTGCAGTAGTCATGTTATCTACTAGATGGAGCTCGACCTGATATGATAATTGCTGTAATTGCTTATCAACAGAACTTGGCATTCTGTAAAATTACATCTGGTTGAGAAGACATTATGCTCGAGATACAGAACCCCATAGCCATTTAAAAACTATATTTGTAATCGGACTATCAGTTTCAAGAAGAGGGCACTATTTAAAAGCTATATTGAAGATTTCATATCAGTTTTGGATGTGATCTACCTGAGAAAATTGTTGAGCTGTAAAGTCATTGTACATGTGTTTTGAATTTAGAGAGCAGATTTACAAAGTGTAATCTCTATGGTTAGAAGTAAAGGTCTTTTAAAAAGTGTGATAAGCTAATGAGGTATATGTTGCCAGATACTGGGAAATCTTGAGGGAATAATTACAGGTGTCAGGAAGGGAGATTTTCCGTCTGCTGATTGTGTGATAGCACAATTAGTGAAGTTGTGACAAACATCAAATGTGACTGAATCAAACAGTTTTTTTCTCTCACATGGATATAAAAATTGATTCTGAAAATTTGTTGTTTACTTTAAGTTAGCTATTTCTGTGAGAACTACAACTGGAAGGTCACAAGTCAATAACATTTCATTTCATATGCACAAATAAATGTACATTGATACTTTCCTGTACACATAAACCACCGGGACACAGGCAGCACCTATTGCTCTGGCCTCTGCAAACATGGCAAACATTCACCCGTTGTCCAACCTGTTTGTTTTTAGACCTAAAGAAACATTATAAAGTAGGAGATGCTGGTGAAATAACTTCAATATTTTGAAGGACAACAATTTTAAAAGCCGGGAGTGTGTGGGTAGTATATATCCAATGTAGTGTCCAATGTAGCGAGATGGTCTGTTTATTGGCCTGGGGGAATCAGGCAACAAGCAGCTGCTAATTTCCTATTCCAAAATGACCATCAAATTTACATTATTTTACCATTATAATTCACACATGTTTCTTCATTTTCACCAGGTCAGGTATATTTTCAACGCATTTGTTCAATTTTAACTCTTTGTAAAAACTATCCAATGCAATTAAAATACTATTTACGAAAATAAATGCTTTATTTGATATTCTATGGAAAAATTCTCATCAAGGCAAATTGTTATATTTCTAGCATTGAGAACTTTTTAAAGTTCTATATTATCACCTTTCTCTATCAAAAGAGGGTCATTATATTTAATCTGAAAAGTCAACTTTGTATAATATCAAATTCTTAGGGTCGTCATTGACAATAAACCATGCAGAAAACTTTCTACAGATTTTCAAATTCAACGTCACTAATTTATCCAATTACAGACCATATGTTTTCATACTGACATATGAAAATGCTATTCAAGCCTAATTATTCTGTGAGCCTGCATAAAATAAAAACTCTTTAAAACCTATTGGTGGGCCACAAGACCTCAAAACTCTATTCATCAGCATTTTAGAGCAGATTTTATCAGACTCAATTTACATTGAACCAGTCACATTTTATAGTAGTATATGTATTAATTACAAACGTCAAAATTAATATGCCTACAACAATCAAATAACAGATGGTCCCTATGAGTTGATTGTCCAGATACGATCAGATTCTTCCAGAAATGGACGGGTGGTTTTCTCTTCCATCCATAAAAATCTTGATGTTGAAAATGATACTCATAGTATTTCTAGCATTTTTACCATACTATACCGCTATACAAAGCAAGAAATGAGAAATACCAGATGTTACCTCAATAACCAAAAACCTTAAAAAACATACCTGAATCATGCAAGGTTTTCTATGTATTATCAATGATTTTCTGCCATAGCATGTTATTATGAGAGGTGACTAACTTCATGAGGTTCAATTTTTTATGTTATTTTAACGCAAAAACAATTGTGACTAAATGATTATCTCATTACAAATAAACAAAAATCTGTAAGGACTGAACAGATTTTATACTAAAGCAGTTTCTATCCTTCATAAACACAATGAAAGCATGAAAAACTTCAAACTAACCACACATTTGGGTGTCAGTAAGGAAACCAAAGAACACATATAATCAACTGTCATGTGTTCAGCTCTCATTTTGATTTCAACTGAACCACTAATTTGCATATCACAGATTTCTTGGAAATTAAGGTGAATTGGATTTGCCTGAGGGCAGTAAATAGTGGTAATGACCATGTTGCAGGGTGTAAGACAATGCTGCCTGCTGCCTCCAACAATGAGGACAAATGAGTCTTAACTCTTCACTTTGCACATGTAGGACTATCACCATGATCACAGGAATCAGGTCACTTTGATGTCTTATCCCCATGATAAAAACTTTGAGCTTGTGATGCACATCTGAATTTTTACAAGGCCATCTTAGGTAAAGAATATATTTTCAGGTATAGAATATTTGCTTGTAGTTTTAAGTAAACTGGATAAAACGGAAATGTTGTTAAACATATTCTTTTTTTTAAATATAAATTTTCTCTAAGTTTGATCTATGATGTTGTTTGCAATACACTTCCCATGAAATGTTTGCTTCCAGTGTATCAAGTTTTCTTGTACTTACTTTGCCACTATTAATCATTTTAGGTTCTAATTGCACTCATGTCTGCATGTGCATGTCTAATTGCAAGTGATGTAAGAAGTTTTGGAAAACATTAAAAGATAAACTTCAGGACACCTGCTCTAGATTTAAACTTTTTCATAATTAATAGCTTTGAAATGCTTGTAGAATAATACAAGCTGATAGATTGCATGATGCACTTCTTTCACATCAAACAAATGTTACAGTTAATAAGATGATTCATAAACCAACATTATCAAAAGCCTCTGCTCTATCCAAAATAATCCATCAGATATCATCACATGACAAATTATGTTGTTTGGAGCACAACACAAAAGTAGTTATACTATGTAGGGAAGTGTGAGTTTGAGTGTTTCCACTCCCTATGTATGATGATGTAAGATGTCCCTATGCAATATTATGATCATCACACAGATGAGCACCTTTGCACTACACATGGCTGACTACATAATTAGTGTTAATAGCACAGCTTCTGCTTTTTTACAGGGTAGCAGAAAAAATACAACACCTGACAACTTTCTCATTGGATGGTTAGCATATTCAAAATAATGCAGAATCCATCTGTTTTCAAGTGGTGCATCTCCATTTTTATGACAGGGGGGTATTAGGACTCGCTTTGATTATGGACCTACTTGAACAGTGGATGATACATATTGCAGTGCTCAATACCTACCCAAATACAGCCTTTGAGTGGGCATTGAAGAGCGCAATAAACTTAGTTAAACAAATACAAAGAATCACTCATCAGTGGATAAAGTAACCACTGAAACAAAGAAATTCCAAAATCCCATAAGAACATTTAAATCCATCAAAATCTACCAACAGTAAAATTTCTAATTTCAATCACATTGAAGCACTTTAGAATGGTCAATGCCCCAGAGAAGGGCCCCAAAGTTATATCACCACTGTATATTTAACTTCATTAGAAGGGGAAATTAGCCATGCCAATTCCTCCTGCTTATATAAGAAGCAGATGAGCTTTGCATTGCTTATAGATTTAATTTCCACATGTCAGGCACAGCTCAGGTCCTTGACTGAGTTTAACAAGAGTAGCTTGCAAGTCATAGACATGCTGGTGTAGCCAGAGTTATGTCACTGTTGATGAAGCCTGGAGGCCAGGCTAGATGACTTGGGAGAATGATGGTGCTTGACTGCTTGGTAGTCTTGATTTTCATGTGAAATTTTAATGAGAACAATTCAATAAGCTACAATTGACATTATTTTGTTTATTCATAACGATCTTATACAATCTACTTCAAAACCTACAATTTTGTTGCAACATCCTGCATCTTCTACATGTAAGCTATATCATTGTACTGAGTGATTGTAATTCTAGATGTAAGTCTGGTGTTATATTCCTTGTTGGAATTTTCAGTAATACGTCATACAGCCTTAAGGCAAGTCAGTGTTGTAGCTACATCACTATACAATGGACTTAGAGTTTAAATCTTGGCTGTTGTGGTCATTTTGCCTCTAGCCACAACAGCTTTACTTGTACCTAAAACCCTGTACCACTTGAGTTCTGTCTATCAAACAAAGAACTCCAAATTCACTCTACTTAACTGACGTAATAACATTGTTCTCTTTAGATTCTCTACAAGCTAAAATAATTACCTTGTTGTTGAAGTTAAAGGGACATATCAAAAGTGCATACAAGTTTACAGGATGCAATTTTCCAGGACTTAATTCCATAACTGTCCATTCCCCATACTAGTGTTCATAACCAAGAGCACACACAACTATCCATGATACTAACTGTCATGTCATTAACATTTTTCGCCCCTCATTCATAAACCATTCTCAGACCATACAAACATAGTGAAATAAAAATGTAATTTACACTAGCATGTTTCAAACTTGAAAATGGTTAATTTTCATAAAGTGCATGGAAATAATAGGTGTCCTGCTATGAGAGTTGTTCGTTGTTGGTGCGTGTGTTAAGCCCCCACCGGGAGCTTCTCCCTAAATGGCCAGTCCTGGCATGTCCACCTCAGATTATCCCTGCTTACTTCACACTTGCTGCTGATATTATAACCTGGTCATAAAAGTGTCGGACATTAAACTGTCTCTGGCTTGTTAACTGGTGCTAAAAGTGACCAGGTCACACTGCTTTTTTTAAAGCATGGCAAAAAGGTACGTTGTTTACCTATAATTTTACAATTTTGCAGCACGCAAGTAGAGAGTAAAAAATATTGTTCTTTTTTTTTTGTTCTTTTTTCTTCTTTGGCATGCGTTGCCAGTTGTTCATTTATGAACTACGCCACTGTAAAATGAAAAATTGAAGTTATAGAAAGCTTCGCCATAAATAAGAGGTATTATTCATTGCCATCTGTGTGTTCCTTTGATAGTAGACCACTGCCACTTATTAAGGCTATGTTGTGATTACATTGTAACATTGAGGTTCAGCACGCAAGGCCATGCAGGGTTACGCAACTTGTGGCGGGAGAAAATATTTCCATTACTTATTGTGATTTTTATTACACCTTTTAAATGGCTTTTAACCACGCCATGAAATATGCAGGATAAAAGTGTGTTCCTTTTAGCGCTGGTTCCGATCAAAGATTTCTGCCAAATCTACAGAGAAAACATTTGACACCCATAAAATTGTTATCGAGATGCAGATTTGGACACATTTTACCCTTTTGCTGAGCTGCCTTCAGGGGAATATTGACATTCTTCTGAAGATTTTGAAATACTAAATGAATTGATATCATTATTCTTTTCATCTGTAACATACCAAAATGGATTTTACTATTTACCATGCTCATAGCACTGAATGGATTGAAAAGAAAACAATATGATAAGACTGTGGACTTTGCGTATCTATTCATATACAAAGTATCCTTATCCCATCAACTCTGTACTAAAACCTATCACTTTCATAACTAGGACACTACATTTAAAATCCAAACAATTTCATGAATTTCATCTGCCCTTCATCTTCCCCTTTCCCCTCCCCACTTGGTTCCACAATCCGTTTTTGGGCTCAACTTCAAAGTGGATGTCACTTCCTGTATCCACATGACCCAGGAAGATCCAGTGAAGACAGTCTTGAACATAAAGCTGTCAGCAGGGAGAGAATCCCTGTGATGTCAGGATGGGGTGTGACGTCCACACCTTGGCAGATCTGCAGTCCTGTTGGATAATGTCATCACTATGACAGTTTTTATGTTACACAATACTGTGATTTTTTGAAATATCAGAGACAAACACTATTCAATTCCAATCTTCTGTTTTCTTTGCTTGGTTTTGATCTTATTCTGTATTCAGGGCACTAGTCATGATTTGAGTTTCCTCCAGTTGTCGTTCATTGTGTTCAAATATCATCCATGTCCTGATGCTTTGATGAATTAAATAGACTTTTTTACATATTCTTCAATTTGTTTTTAAAGTTCATCAAAGGAACAATGTCTTCAAATAGAAAGCCTGTTTGATGCTTCAAAAGCATGCAAGCAAAATTATCAATGGGGAAACATCAACAACAGTGAGCATGAACTCAAGGAGAGTGACAACATTCACAAAGGGGGCAACAAAATTCACTATGGAGGTAGAAAAAACAGCAAAATCTGGTGGTCTATTCCAGCAGGTAGAGAAAAAACACATTACAGTAGGTTGCAAAAACAAATAGGTATTTTTGTACCATGCTGTGTATTCTTACTAATAAAGAAGACAACCATGATTGCAGGTAAAGTAGCCCGTGGTGGCTGTAATTTTCTGCACTGTGCCCAATGACAATACTGGGGGTTCCAGTGACCAGGGATAGGGGTGGGTGGGTGTTTTCTCACAAAATACTGCCGACAGATGTGCTCCTGGGTCACCTGGTTACCATAGTAACCTGACAGGAAGCATGAGGGTACTAATAATGTGGGCCTCATGTCACAACATTAAGTAAGGATTTTCTTCTACTGCATAAGTATATCAAGTTATATATTTAGTAGGTTTGGACATGATGTTCTGATCCTGGAGCATTGTCACCAAGCAGATGTGGCTCGATGTTATTGCTCTGTGATCAAATTAATCAAACTCTGCAACACATTGCCAATGACATGTTTTCCAAACAGGGTCACACTAATTTGAGGCCTCACATGTGGAAACTCACTATTAGGGAAAGATACATTACACTTTATTCTATTTCCGTAAGATTCTGGTTACATCAGCAGTTCAATATCACAGAAACCAGCATCTTACAGACAAAGCCAAGATGGCCGCCCGCTGGGATAAATACTCATAATGTCTACTTCTCAAATTCTTGGACTACCTCGCCTCTCTTTAAATTTCATCCCGTTCACCCTTCGTCATAGTTTACTATGCAATTTAGCATTTCATCTGTATGTCATAAGTATCTTATTACCTTTGAATTTCTTATGCAATTCACACACTTTCCCCATTAATTTTCATACAGAACCTTTCCTTGTCAATATTTATTAAATAAATCTGTTTTCAAATTTCAACTGATTTTTCAGTTATAAAATGTACACGCATTGATCTATTGTATATATTGCATGCTTCTACTGATTGAGTCAAGCATATTATAAATATCTGATTCATTTCAATAAGTAGTCAAAGCTATCGAAAGTAAAATCTAAATTTAAATTATCATTCAATTGAAAAAATATGAACAATTTAAATAGCTGGTATGTAAATCCTATAATGGCTGAAAAATCAGATTCCTCTCAATATAAACTGCTTCATCTTTTTATTGATAATTATACTGATAAAATTTCGATTGCGCAGTTAAATATAGTAACGACTTGATGATTTCTTAACATGGTAGCACCCTATAGAAAATGGTGCCACTTAGTCAGAATTAACTGGTCCAAATCCTTTAATGGGCCGATAGAGACCTCCCTTGGAAAACTTTTGATTCCTCTTGCATGACCAGCATATTGAAAAATCATAAAATAATGCCATTTAGGCACAAAACAATGTACAAGTGGCACAAGAGACTTATGGAGCTTGTCACTCTAATTAGGCAGCTTAAACTGGGCCTAATCCTGTAATGGCGGATATGGGGACACTTGTCCATGGCTTTGATGTGCCGCCTGCTGGGAACCACAGAACTGGACACTCACTGACCATTCACTCACCAATCATTTGTAGTGAGGGGGCCTTTCATGACGTGAAAGTCTATATCACCAGAAGTGTGCTCCTGCAAAGGTGTTTTTAGAGATTTTCCTCACATGCACGTCAACGTTAGCTGAACTTTTGATGTGCCACATGCAAAAATGGCTGGTGTCAGGAATTGACAAATCTTATGACAAAAATAGACAGTTTTCGTGTGAAGAAAAATCAGGCATGCGACCAGCTGCTTTTCGGTGAAAGTAGTTCAAAATTTACTGTTACAAAATCGGTTTTCAAATTTTCCAATCACAACAACCAGTTGATAATGCATATTGAGACTATCATCTTTCTGTCATCATCTCATATGTGAGCCTCCAGTCTCTGTTCTACATTGTCAAGGTCCCAGGCCTGGCATGATTGACAGAAAAGATTAAGTCTACAGTCACATTTCATGGACTTCTAGTATTCTGTTTCTGATTTCTGTTGTTACCTGACTGTTGACATTGTCTGCGTGATTCAATTTCTCAATATGACCTACAGTGAAATGTAATAAGTGATCCGCATCCATCCACAGTCATTATTCACGTGGGTGGTTTGAATCTGACTCCCCGGGGAGCGAAAGTCAGCATTTCAACAACTGGTAAAATACTTGGCAATATCTGAATTGATTTCAGTGGAATGCAAACCATTTCATTCTGAAATCTACATACATGTCAGTAGAGACAGAGACAAAGATTTTACTTATTTCACATCATTCATATTATTTGGTAGTACAAAACAATTGTACTTGTTATTAAATATTGCACTATAATGGCTACATCATAAGGTTTGTTTTTAAAGCTCTATGTAAACTTTAAATGCTAACTTTGACAGTTGATACTCAGTTGACACATGGGGCTGTCGGTTTCCCCTCCCCTTGTTAGACAGGTGGACAAGGCACTGACAAATTGAGCTCAGCCAAACCCACAGCCTCTCAGCTAGTCTAGTGCCAAACCCAGTCTCAGAGCTAGTCAGCCAGTGTTGAACTAAAGGGACACCAAATTTAACTTCATGGCAGATTTCACGGATTCAATTCTCGAGTAGAATTGTGAAGGTCATAATTAAAATGACTTATAAGTATGTGTATTTCAATCAATGATATTTTTTTGTACCCGTATATCCTATTTCAATATTATAAGCAGAGGTAAAGGTAGACAGGAAATAGATATCCAGTGTGTTAAAGCAGTTGGCTGATGACCCGACTGGGTTTCATGGGTACTGAAGCCCACATCTGGAAATACTCACACCAGCAGTTTGGACAGAATACTGAATGCAGGAAATTATCACAAATGTGGCCAATGTCATCACTAACTAAACAAATCTCATGTATCCTAACATATTAATATTTATTTGCACAATCAGGACATCCTGTGACCTGCAACTACAGCAGGTCTTGTGAATGTCACAAACGATGAACTGATTTCTACAATTTCTCATCATCGGTTAGGTTAAAAAATGTAAAATTCAAATTGAGAAATCCTAGCCCAACTGCGCTGCTGTGCTGTATAATGGCTAAGTGGGAGCAGTTGTTCTCTTGGTGCCCAGCAAGGGCTTGTTTGTTTTTGGGAGCCACGTTTACACTGGTTGCTGCAGGGGGTTGGGTCATATCCACAATCTGGAGCGGGAAAACACCAACACAGGGAGGGCTGGGGAGGGACTAATGGGGCTTATTAGGGGAAGAATGCAGCATGTGATTCATTATGAAGTTGCAGGTCACTAGGCCAAAACGCAGACGTGACACAAGGCACACATTGTGATGATGGTTATAATGTGGGGAGCGTATACAGGGGAAGGCAAAAAGTGCATCTAATGGGGTTGGGTATCAGAGGGTGGGTGGGGACGGTACAACCAGAGCAGAACCAAGCATGGCTCAATGGTGGGCTGATGAGCAATGATCAGTAGAGTAGCATTCTCTTCAAGCAAAGTGGGAGGAAAGCATAATTCAAGATGTCAGTATTAAAGCGGATCTTGTGGAAATGGGTCAGAGACTGATGTGTAAAAACCAAATGGGTGAAGGAAGTGGAGCAGAACCAGGTCGATCAGTGGTCCAAGGAGGTCAAGTCAGCTCCAGACGGATACAGATTATATAACTGGGTCATTATTGTCTGTCTGGGCTTAAGTACAGCAGCTATATCTATCTGGATGGTTGTAACTATAGCTAGTTAACAGTACATGAGAACATGCAAAACATTGACTAGATTTTCAAAAATGGAATAAAAAACTGCCTCATTTTGAACATGATTAAAAGATGAGCAACGGTTTATAAAATCCAAAGTTCAACAGCTGCAGCAGCAGCAAGATGTGGATCTAACAGATACAAGTTATAATCAGGATGGACAGTGAAGGGGGTCAAGCTTAGTGGTCACTGAGTGGTCAGTGATGATGGGCTGTTTTTAATAGGTCCGTCTGCATCCTGTCAGCTGGAACAGCTGGTCAGTGTGGTCATTAGACTGGCGTAGTGACCACAATGGTCATGAGGGGCTGATGGTCATCAGATCAAGGGTCTAGCTGGTCACTGAGGACTGGCATCTATCAGACTGACCGCTACAACTAATGGAGCTTGGGTCATCTTCATCTCAGGCTAATGTTACGCATATTGCACTATAGTACTTGAGGCAAGTCAGCAATATTTGAAGTTTCTAGTCCAGGGTTTTTTAAGATAAAAAATCAATTTGTAATAAACAAAGTTCTGTTCTTGTTGTTTTTCTATACAACTACGAAAACTACACTTTTTATACTTGTCAGATCTTCTTCAAACTTTCAGTCTCCAGAAGATTTGATACACAGTGAGTCCAGCTGGTCAGGATCCACCAGCTTTTGGGGGTCAGAGGTCACCTGCCTGATGGACCAATGTCACATTATCAGCATCTATTTGTGCAGCCCGTGAGAGGGGGCCATAAACAGAACCAGGTCAGGAACAATAAACACTTGCAGGGCACCAAGTCATAAGTCTCTCAAATCTTATAATGCATCATCAAAGCTAAAAATCTTACTTACAATAACGTTACTCATGGTAATATCTTACATGGATAGTTAGAGTGCATGAATATGAGAGATTCTAGCTCTAACAAACCTACATGGTACAAGTTTGATACAGCAGATCAACAAGGCCTATGGGATAGGCCAGCGCTGGGTCGTTGGGTCATGGACAATAAACACCAGCGGGCCATGGAGGTGTCCTTCGAGCCAGGTTATTGTGCTGTTTTCGTTGCTTCTCCATCTAATTAGTGACCGGTCAAAGTCCGTAAATAACTGGTAGGCATGAACTCAGCCACTTGACGTCATTGGATACATCAGGACATTCAAGGTTATAGTTATTCCAAAATGACTATAAACAACATGCAAGGACGTGTCATAATTTACCTTGTTTCTTGGTTTTCAACTCAAATTGGTCATGTCATTACCTATTGAGTTTTCAAACTTGAAATTTATAAAAACAATGTATCCAAAGTACTTGTAAGCATACTCCCAGGTTGAGAAATGAACTGATAAGGCAAAAAGCTGCTAATTTGTCTTGACTGACTGACTAGCACTGGACTCCCAGAGGGTGGGTAGGTAGAGGGACCTAGAGGGTGAGGGTAGCAATCTCACCTGTCAGCTGATAACAGAAAGTGAAATTAGCCAAAATTTGAACAAGATACTGGATTTATGCATGACAGAAGCAAAGCTAAACTATACCTCTGGAATGGGGGCGACTCAAATACAAGTGAAGACCAGGCCATCTTCAAACAAAAAACTGCATTTTTTTTCAACTTAATCCTTCACCAACAGTAATTGAAATAGGTCAATCCACACATTTTCAAAGATTGGAGTAGGTCCAGAGAATGGTCCTAATGACCAGGGAGTCCCTCGACTATTACTGTATCAGCAGACCCACACATATGATGATAAGGCAAACAACTGACACCCAGACATGTATACAGAATAACTCAGTTTATTTTCAGACATCCAGAGTTACATCTTGTTTTATAATGTTGTGACACGTAGCAGTAGACTTTAAAATTGGGAATATTGCTTAATTAGTCGGGGTTTGCTCAATCAACTGATACATCAATTCATAGTTTAAACATTATTCTTGGTAGATTCGGGTAAAACTAAAATAAACTGTTTTGCATGACCATGAAATCATCATAATATAGATGCAAGAAGCATTGCAGGGTTTTTTGCACCATATGGCAGATATTTGCATAACATTATCATGGCCTGTTATGAAGTGATTTTTTCATGGGAAGCTTCACTTTTTCGTCTGTGTCAGACAGTGTGATAACATCCAAGGGTAGCCACGTGAAATGACCTTTCCTGGTCTGTGGACATTTCAGGAGAAATCGTCTTTGAAAAACTTCAGTACAATCACAATGGGAAAGGGGCCGAAACAGGAAATCAGCCTAGAAATGCAATATTTGACACTCAGCAGGTTTAAAAAGGTGACTTACTTTTTTACCTGAGATTTTCAAACAATGTCAGCTATTACATAAAACACTAGACAGTTATCAAGTTTTACGTAACACTGGGGCTGGGATTTTTAAATCCGAGAGTTTTGCTGCTGTTGCTGCAAACTGTCATCTGGCACCTCTAGGATATGGATCCAGTGTCTGTGCAGTAGTAGGGGGGATACTGCATAATGTGATCATCTGATGGTCAAGGTGTGACATTAGCTTTAAAGTTTGGCCAGACAAGGTGGTGGCAGCAGGCTGTTAGGCACCCCAGGGGCTGAGGCACAAATTACATACACTACCAAATGTGTCATACCAAAACCATTAGCTTGAATAGAGTTGGGTAATGCTGCTGCACATGCACTTTCAAACTTAGTCAGATTTATGCAGATGAAATGTTTAAATAGGCTCTGTGTTTTGGTAACATGCATAAGTAACCCATTTAAAACACTTAAGTGATTGTTTCTGAGTGTCAAAATCTTGTTTGTGTAAAGAGTTTGATTTAATTAAGAATGAAAAACCCTATGTAAACATAGGAAATCAAAATGGCACCATAGAGGGTTAAGCTAAACCTTATTTACATAGCAGACATAGAGTCTAGTTATAAGTAAGTTTGACTGGAAAGTTTGGCTAACTGGCTGGCAAGTGGCAAGAAGTTTAATGCTATAACTGAACATTGAAAATGTATAGAAACATATTAAAACATAGAATTATTCAAAACTTATCTCAGACCAAATGAATTTCAAACTTTCTTATCTAAATAGAGTGCTATAGTAGGCGATGACCATAGAGTAAATATTGTGCATTTTACAACTATTTGACCAGCATAAATGTAATAGTTTAAACAAATATGCCTCTATTTGTGTTATGCCTCCAATGTTGTTAGTTGGTTCACTCAAGATAAAACTCAAAACACTCCATATTTCAAGCACAGAATTTGAACTTCAATATCTCTACATCAAGGAGGTACTGGTTTCTTACTGATCCCCAGGCATGATAACCCACAGACTTTCAGATGCTTATTGTTTCTGTCTATTCACAAAGTCTAAACAAGAGCACAGCTTTATATGTGACTTTGTGCTTGTGGAAAAGATTGACAGATATCCCCTTTGATTATAATCATAGGTAACTAGTCAGTTAGGCCATGCAAGCTAACCTTCACCACATAGTTTATGAACTAGATGCAGAGTTATAGTATAGTTAAGGGGTAAAATACTTACATTTAGCCAAAATGAATGAGTCTGGCAGAGGAGGCATTGGTGCCGGGGATGCTACGTACGACACCTCCATGGTGATATCCGGAATCCTTGTCCAATCTAGTGCATAAGTCACTAGTTCACCACTATCTTATATCCAGCTATTGTACACAATAGTTAACATTTGGAAATCCAATAACAATTCTATGTCCTGCAATATCCTTTACAGTTTTCAAAAATAGATTTTTGAATGTGAAAATAGTCCTCTCCCATTTAAAAAGGCAATAAAGTCAGTATTTTTTTTTTCTTTTTGAAACACTGCTATAATAGGATATTTATGTATGAAAACGACAACTTCCCATTGACAAATTTAATGAACATGTCTTTAGAGTAAGATAAAAAAGTTAACAGCACTCAATCGGCTTTGAAAAAGATAAAACTTCATAAAAGTCCCATAACAAACCTCACAAACAAAACAGTGGTGAACATAAATCCGTCAGCTTTGTACTTTTATCAGCCAACGGTCCAACTTTATCAATGCTATTAACTATTATATCCACAAGCAGACTGTAACGTTCAAATCATAACAACTATCACATAAAAAAGCAGCTTCAAACATAAAACTCTCACACAGATGTGTTCTCTCTTGCAGCAAGAAGCTAACTGATTTCCAAACTCTGCTGCTGCCTGACTCTAACCCTAGAAGCACTGACAGTTGACAGCAGCCTTCATCACTACCATTTTGCCCTACAGATTAGGGGGCTGGCGTATTGTGATATAGGCTGCTGACCAAACTGTATCAGCCAATCAGAGAGCAGGGTGGTAGAATCATTAGGGTGGCTTCTTATAAGGTAAAGGAAAAATTAAAAGTCCCTGGGTGTTAAAATTCTCTCCCCCTAAAATTAGTCTGCCTGTTTGCTAATTGACAACAATTGTTTTCTATAGTAAATGCAACGGACTGTATGTTTAGATTTGGCCACACAGATGCCAAATATTTAAATTTGATGCAATAGATACACTAGATAGCTTGCATTCATCTTTTCACTTCAAAGACAATCTTTTGTACAGTTAATTTCATTCATGCATAAAAGTCTTGTCAAGAATCAAAATGCTATTTCATAGATAATCAAGTAAAATCAGTTATTTGCAGTTTTGCACAAACCCATACAAATCACTAATTTAATCATTCAAATGCACAAAACTATACATTTCCTGAAAGTAAGTTACATTACAACACTTGTAAAGTACTTAAAGACCTGTATATTAATGTTTCAATAGACTGAAATGAAGAGAAGCTAAGTATGTGCCAACATATAGAGATAAGAGATGAAAGATCAAGATCCTGGAGTCAACAGGAAAACTCCAGGTAGAACAATCTCAATGTGTCTCCCCACTCTGCAAACTAATAACTCACCTGCCTGATATGATCAAAGGCTAAACAAGGTATTACAATTATTGCTCACTATCAATAATGTCTTGTTTACTGAGGCCACAGCTTTATTTGGTACACTGCTGGTGACTTTTTGACCTTTGTTCTAGGACCTTAAGAGTTATGCTAGGTAAATAGGGGAAGATTAACTAAAAGTGAGTTATGGTACCAAGTAAAGATCATGGAACTAAAGCTGTCTGTTTATGTAGGATTAATCCCAGATTAGATTGTAAACAAGAGATAGTGATGTATATGTACATTGATTCACTTGCCAACATATTTCTAAATAAGAAAGTGTATTGCTTTAAAGACATTTTAATAGTTATTTTTTCTCTTGTGGAGAGAAATCAGTGCAATTATATTTAAGCAGGTATGACATTTGAACAAGGAAAGCACCATCATTACTAGATTAGTCACAGGAGCTCATTAAGATTCTACTTGAAAATCATAAGAGAATGAAGTTCAGTTAATCAGCTTTTAGGATTGAAACAGACATTTTGAAAACTAGATGATTTTAAATAACTAACAAGTTACAGCAAATATAATTATGCAGACACTTTGACCTCATTAAAAGTCCCTTATTTACAGGTTCTAGCAGTTAAAATTAGCATTTTTCAAAACAAATGGTAATGCCCATTTAGTGATGAAAAGATCAGCTTTCAGAAGCCTTCCCCATGTTAATTAGCTATCAGACTTCTATGTAAACAAACATATAAAAATCAGAAACCATTCATAACTGATTTGGTTGACAGTGTGTTTTTATATTTGTAGTAAATTCTAGATGATCACCCATTATAACAGACATCTTGAAATCAGTCTAAGATGATTGCTTGTAGTATTATATTGTACATTAGTTTATAACTGCAAATCTACCCTACCCACCAAACAAATGACAAATGACATATTTGACAAGACTTTTGTATACCAAACAAATGCACATTGGCTATTAAATGGAAAAGGACAAAATCAAAATCAGGATGTGGATATTACTACAATAAAGGGGTAATTGCATTGCAATTTAAAAGGTCTATATTATTTTTGATACAATTCATGCATCAGTGGTAGTGTCTACAAACGGTAGGCAACTGAATGATTCCTCGATGTCAAAGTTATGTATTTACCAGTTTGTTTCTTATTACTTTGGTGTTGGTTTACCCCAAAAATCTAAAATGACATATTTATGGTAACATATTTGACTATCTATTTCCTATGCATACTAATGGTATGAAAATCTTTGCCAGCAATTAGTTTTAAATTGTCTCATTTTTTTAATTATTTTATGCTCTTGCTTCTTTGTTGTTCAAATATCAAATTAGCTAAATATCAAATTACAAATCAAAATTTCTTTGTCAGAGTATATTCCTCATACTTCATTGGTGCTCTATGACACGACAAGACTCTTATATAGTTTTAAATTGGTTATTACCAATTGCAATAAACTTAATTACATTGTGTTAAGTGTCATGGACTTGTAAACTTTGTGATGTGAATTCCATTTCCTACCCACAGACAATAAAGATAAACTTATTATTGAATTCAGTGTACATTGGCAATAAGAAATTGAAGTCCTAACTTTTCATAGTTCATAAAATATATAGAAGTTTCTATTTGTACAAGGGGGTTCAAAAAATGTCCTCACATTTTCTTCAGGTCAGTTACATATGACTATATCAAATTAGTTAATAGATAATGGAAACACCTTCAATTGTCCTCAATTAAGGCCTTGCTCTGTAAACATGACCATTGCCCTTTGATATTGTTTGTTTACCCTGTGAGTGCTATATGACCAGTGTAAGTACTTCCATAGTGTCTGTTTGCAGATGACCACATTGTTCTTTAAGTCCTATAATCAGCATATAACACCTCAGCATACAGCACAAACTCCCCCCTGCAGGAGATGGGAGAGTCCACAAACCAGGCAACCTTTGAAGAATCCAATGTGAAATCCACCCCATGGAGGTTACAACATTTATTTGACCCTACTTTGATTGATCTGAAGTTACGCTCATAAAGCATAGTTCCTGGTGGATATAGCCATTAATCTATTTTGAAAGACACAAGAATTGGACCATATCAATAAAATTCCTCCCTGACAATGGATCTCTTTAATTTACAAACAGAGTCCAACTGAGTATCAATGGGGCAGCATCAAAATAGCCTTTAATGTAATCAGCTGTTTGCTAAAAACAAGAAAACTTTCCCACTCTTCAAATGTGTTTCTCCAAGATGTAATTTAAGGTTATTTCCCCTGAAATCAAAGTTGTATCACTCAAGGTGAAAACTTTGACTCCCTAGTTGATAGAATCTCTGCAAAACACAATCATTTTAAAGCAACAAGTTTTAAGAGTTTGCTAGACACAATTGGAGCTTTAAACATTGGCTTGTTTGAAATTTCATGGGGGGCATTTGTAGTGACCATCATTTATACACTTCAAACTTCACACCATGCTTTATCTTTGTACCACTTGAGACAGTCTAAAATCCAGTCAAGAAAGTGTTTGATGCTGAAAAAGCTTTTGATGTGTTAACTTCATCACACTCTCATCAGATTCTTGACCAGTTCAATGAATCCATTAAAGCTTTACAAGCTAAAACTAAAGAAAGTCAGGCTTATCAGAGACTGTTGATCATATACAAGATGTTTGCTGTACAATAGAGACAAGATAGAAAGTGGAAATAATAATGCATGGTTCACACTGCTAAATCAGATTTCCACAGATTACAATTAACGCAAGCCTTTATGAGTGTTAGTGGCCAGGGCAGAGACAAAGGGATGGGGAGGATTATAACTTAGGAGTACAGTTATTTAGTATGGCAGTTGTATTTAGTACATCCTGTCCAGACATCCTGATTGATTTCCCCTGAGTGTGTGTCCTAAAATCATGAGCTCAAACGCCATGAGCAATTCCTGTGTTGTAAAAGCTTTAGCTCCATCTGAGATTTAACTGGTGTTAATTTTGTTCATCACATTAATTTAAGCATGTTAGACTGTTCTTAATAAATGATTTGCACAAATAAGATTGATGTATCAAAGATTATCACTTGGTTATCCTCAGTAAATTCTTGTATCAAGTGTTGTTTTGTCAGTGTCAATGTAAAGGTCCAGCTTTTCAGATTTTGCTTTCAACTTCCAACCTACTGTCTTACTGTATCAAATTTGTGGTATCTTCATCTAATCTAACCTATAAGGTATTACAGAGAAAAAAAAACACTTTTATTATTTTATTTCTTTTTTGGTATCATCTGCATATGGTGCAATATTGAAAGATAAGAGTGTTGGTCAAATAAAACAAAATGATATCATTTGATTGACCTTAAGATAAGCATTTAGACATTACAATCTACCAATCCAAATGGATTATGGTAGAAATTCTAACTCTTACAATATACTGATCCAAAAGTGTTCCAGTAAAAACACCAACTGGCCATGTTCCGTACGTGTGGCCTTCATGGCCTTATGGCCTGTTCCTTGAGGATGTAAAGGGCAGATGCCAGATATGGCACAATGACCTTGAGTTAATCTAAATACAGGGATAAAGCGGTACATTAATTAGAAGATTTGTTTTCTGGTTTATTATTAGATTTCAGATTAGTCAGCAATGACCTTATTTTTAATTGAATTTATGGGAATAGTGAATGCTAAATACTCAGTTTAAGACATTTCTATCTTGCAATCTGCTTTTCAAGTCACAATCGTAGATAGAGCGTAAAAGAGAAGGCTATATTTGATGGCCTGCTTTACACTATTATCCCTGGTAAGTGCAAAAAAATTTAATTTCTTGCCAGCAAACATATTTTCTTATTTCCGTTATGAATATATTGGTCTTGAAGAACAGCTGGAGAGTTAAGATAATGATCAATGAAATATGAAAGGTACGTGTTGAACAAATTTGCTCCCGCCCCTTGCTTCCATATTCAAAGTCTCCTCCACAGACAAGTAGGCCAGGATGGCTGCGGGAGGTGATTAATACAACATTCATCATCACACTAAATGGTCAGCCCAATATTATTAATGTTCACACGGTCAGCCAAATACACTACAGCCCGTCTATTTAACCATTAAAGGGTTGACCATTAGGGGTCAAACTAGAGGTGGTCTTTTTATGAAGGTTCATCCCAGTCTCTTTAACTGTTTAAGAGGAGTCAATTGGACTGCAAAAAAAATGGTTTTATTGTGAATGAAATTTCCTTAGAGAAGTGTCTAAGTGGACAGGTTCAGCTGTACTGTTCAAGCATAGAAGATGAAAAAAGCATAAAAAGGGGTCATTGAAAATGGTGGCAGATTATTAATCTGTGTCTGCTCACACTTTGGAAGGGGAAATCAGGGGCAAAGGGCAAGTAATCTCACTACTGGGGAGCCCTGGCAATCATAGAAGGTTCAGTTGATGAATGGGAAACAAAGTATTTCCCAGTTCAAAATTAGGAATTGTCTGTAGTGATGATCATAATTCATCTACTACACCCTGAACCTTGAGTGTTTAGTATATTAGCAAATATTGTCTGCTATTCACTTGAAACATGCTTTGTTAGGGATACCCATGACCTAGTGTAAATGTTAATTCCATTAATTATTTTCAAACCTGGGTATGAATCCCATTATTTTGATGCCATGTTAGTTACTTGGAAGTCTATCTTCGGAGGGTAGTTATTCCTACTTAATTTTAGTTGCCTGTAAGTCTATCTGAGGAGAGAAGTTATAACAACTTATATATGGTTTCTGATCCTCATCGTAGTCGGGGCTTATTATTCAGTTGACAAGTTATTGAAAATAGCCCCCAATTTCCAGCCCCTATTTATGTTGGACGTCATCTCAAGACTTTACCCATAGCACCCTTAGCATGTTGAGCTTTCAGTAATATCAGACATGCATCTTTACATGGTCAAGTATCTTATACCAGTATATTGTGTCAATTCAGCAAAGTTTTTCCATTAGAGATACACATTTATGATTAACCCACTGATAGAAATTGAAACAATGCATATGTACAGTGTGAAAGAGATTGCTGTAAACCAACGATGATGGTTGCTGTGGTTAAGTTTTTGCCGGTGGCAAAGAGAAGACTTCATCAGATGGTCACCTGACGTGGGTCAATGAGAACTCGTTCCCTGGTCAGTTGCACCAGCCGTGAAATTGAAGGACAATCGTTGCAGAAAATAAGCATTTCAAAATCTGAAGCTATGCTAGCTTAAGCTTTACCATTTATCCACATTAGTAAATCTTTTTATCATATGATTAACAACACAAACAAATTTGTATTTTAGAAACAATCATTTTGATGAAATTGAATGTAACTTTTTTCCAGACATACTATTGAAAATTTTGAGCATACATCTAACAAATTTCAAGACTAGCCAGTATCAACACAGCAAATAAGAAAAAAAGGAATTATTATCAAAGTTCTATGAAACAATAATTAGTTGTGTTCAAATTTAGAGAACAGTTTATTTTTTGCATATTCTGGGATTCAAACACGAGCGTAATTTGTTCCAGCTTGTCATAAATGAGAATGAAGCACCTGTCATGGATATCTTAGAGAAATCAAACCATGAGGGCATTTCCAATGTGAGGATGACCTCTCTTAATGTGCCCTGGTCAAACCAATGACTGTGAAATTCAGGAGGTCAGAGGTCGTAAAAACTTTAATTTCTCACTGGTGTCTATGATTTCCAAAGCAAATGAGAATGTCAAATATTGGAAAATGAGTTATAAAATGGATGTCTGATGAGTTATTGAGGCAACACCTGCACATGCAATCACTGGATGATGGAAAATGGACATGACATCACCATCTATTGTGATCTGCTCTTATTTGAAGATCTTTTATGGTCCATCACCTGACCACATCATGAGATTGGTAATGGAATTATACAATCTACTCAGCTATTAAAATGAAAAACAGGGGTGAGTCTACTTTTACTTTTTATTGACTTACATCGTGATGCGAAATCAGTAAACTCACGTCTACAAATACAAGTCAACTTTCATAGGTCCTGTTAGAAACAAAAGAAATATGAATCTAGAAACAGTAAAGAACATTCTGAAGCATATATGTATTTATCATCTACTGCATTGTGGCAATTCTGCAAAAAGTGTTATTCAACAGTCATATACTGAAAGTTTATAGAAAATAACAATTATGCAAATTTTCAAAATTCTGCGACCAAAAAAATAACGTTCTAAAATGCTGGTGTTGTTTTAGATGATGATGTGATAACAACAGATGATGACCAGCTATGACCAGAGATGAGATAAGTGACCTTGAGTGGACACTAGGATGACCAGAAGCCAGCTGGCTGCTATTGTTGGTCCTTCTGGTCAGCTGCAAGTGACCACCACTGTCCATTTCTTTCTGGACAGAAGTATCTCAACTATGATTTGTTACTCTATGATTTGTTACTTTGTTAGACACATCAATTCAACTCTTTCTCTAAAGCATAATGAAGATTTGAGTTCACTGTTAGCTATTGCATCCCAGCAATAATTATATAATGTCGCATGACAGATCATTGATAACTGCCTCATTCAAATGGCTCAGTTTGACAGTTTCAAGGGTGCCCACTCACTTAACAGTCATATGCAATATTCTTATTTTTCTTTAGTTTAAGTCAAATTACACATTCTACATAATTGTGATTTATAGGAAATTGTATAAGCTGCACTAAACAGCATTTCACATTACCTTGATTTATATAATATCATTACATTCTAAACTTGTGGACCATTGTCCTAACATAGCTGCATCAATTAAGAAACAGGCTATCACATCTTGAACCCACCCGAGGCTATTGAAGCTTCTTTACAATATCAATATTTCTTGGCCACCAGTCCATATATCTCAACAGCACATCTAAACGTCTAGCACATTAGCAAAGGCACAGTATATTAAATGGCCATTTATGGTCAATTTTCATGCATTTATGAAGAAATGTGTAAGGACAATATGTGTGAACTAATTACTGCAGATGTTGATTTACATATACTCTGGTACCTATTCAAACTGTTTTTAATGATCCAACAGACATTTGCAATCAGCACCACAGGCTAAACTATCTTGCCTTCTGCACTCCTACTCATAGCTTTTTGTTTTCAGAACAGCTTTTTGTTTCCTTAAGTGTTGACACACTGAAAAACAGTTAGTTTTCTGTAAAATGTCAGGGAATAAGTCACAGACATAAAGATGTGTGAAAGTAACAATAGTAGTGTAGTTGATCCTGTGACCAGTATTCCTGCTGAGGAGTGAATTTTCTGTAATTAGATCAGTATTTATCATAGCAAGTTCATATAATAATGTTCTGTGACACCTGACATGTTGGTAAATATAATCACAACAGAAACCCCTAGAAAATTAATGATGTGAAGATTTCACTTTAAAAAGTCCTCATTGTGAAATAATTAATGAGCTATTTGCAGACAGATACATTAAGATTAACATCATTACAAGGCAAAATGATGAGAGGGGTTCATGATGTGTAGACCTGGGAGAAATCTGCCTTTCCGCCTTCTATGTGAAACACAGGTTTAGGAAGGATTTGGGGTCTCAGACATCTGGATTGGCGTTGTTATAAAAGACTTGGACAAATATTTTTGTGTGATAAGCACCTCTTGTAGGCACCTAATGAATAACAAGGTGACCACTAGCGGAATTAACTGTTTCCTTTGTGGGTTTCTATCCATAATGCCAGTTTCTCCTACACCAGTGTACATTAATTAAAAGCTAACATTCATTCTAGAGTTAAATCAATTAAGATCGTGAAAAGTCAAAATACAAAAGCACACGACTCTAATGAAACAAGTTACTCGACCTCTCAATAACTTTCCATACGATCATCAAGTCTGGTTTTTGTGAAGCTTAATGGCGTCATCATCATTTTCACCATCATTAATTAATGCAGGATTAAAGCATGTGGGATTTGTTGGTCGACCTGGTTGATGGCATTCCTTGGCAAATATTTCGAAAAAACAAAAAGCCGATAACAGAACAAAAGCATTTCATTTGATAAGGATTTTATTTCTATGACAACTTTCTCCAATACTTTTTTCTAGAAAACTTTGCATAGAAACTTTTGTCCCACTCATACCAAACTGGATTTTAATTACCCAACTGACTGGCCACTAACATTAACTATCAATTGACTAAGAATTCCTTCTTTCAAATCCTCAAAATACTCATCAGTTATCCCAGTCCCACAAGGAATCACCACATCAATGTCCCTAATCGCCAGATTTGACAGAAAAAATAATGACTCACAAAAGTACAAACTGTGTTGTGGGTGTTCTGCTAATGGACTGATGGGTGTTAATCTGGGGATGATCTCAGGATAATCCATCCCTGGAGACAGAGCCAGAATTAGGTCACAACACAACAGGGCGTCAACCACATTGGAAAACAGGCTGGTTGCTGGCAACGTATTGTACATGTTATCATTCAAACGAGGGACATTTTTAAATAGGAAACATTTAGAATTTAATGCATTCAACTTATTCAATATGTACATGTACATATTACCTATACATGTACGTGATAATGTACTTTATGTACAATGGTCGGGAATTCACTAGCAAGGGCCAGTACAATGGATACATTGTAAGGTACCAACTAAAATTCATGTTCACATTTGTGACAAAGTTGACAGCCTTGGGCCGTAGAGGCAAAGAAAAGTAGGTGCCATTTATATGTACACATATGTAAAAAAAATGGGTTCAGTTTGAAGATGAGGAGATAAGAGGTGTGTAGTGACCAGGTGTTGACCACAGGCTGGGTACCAGATGACCAACACTGGGCCTCTATACAGCATAACCTCTAATTAAGACCTGTCTGATATATCTCCATAATAAAGCCATTTCTTGCAGTCCCCAATACATGTAAAATGAAACTACTTTGAAGCTCTGTAAAAAAGACTATCTCTTCTTCTGTATTGGCCAGGTATGCAGTTGATATTCGTACAAGAGCACACTAGATCTGTATGCGGAGAACTAGATCTGTTGAGACTGGTGAAATAAAATGCACATTTTCAAGAATTTGCTTTATAAATTATCAAAATATTGTATTGTACATTATTGGAGCATGTTAACTCCTTCACAATTTGTTGCACTAATATCCAAACCCCAGTTGGGATTGGTTAAGACTATATACGTAAGTTGGAAGCCTATGAAGTCAAATTAAAATTCAGACAATTTAGAAATTTAGGCAGTTTTCAGAAAATTAGGCAGTTTTTTCCCCTCTTTCACAGTAAATATTATAAATATTATGTCAACTGTTACTGGTTTACATGTTCAACACTGCACTTACAGTGTTCCATTTAAGTTACATTGTTATCGAAAAGTTGCAACATTGAATGAATTTTTTATCATCCTATGCTTTAAAAGCCCACCTATCAAATAATACTTACACCATAATACGTACACACATACGCTAATATGTTGGGTTTGGGTCTTAAGCAAGTACTTATCTATACTGCTTTTACTGGATCAGATGATATAATGACTTGTTGATTCTTTCAATTTCTTATTAAATCTGGACACTACACTAAGCTTTACCACTAGATAAGGATAGGACACTAATCCCATACAGGCCATTCTGAGACCACAAACACATTATAAAACCACCATGGGGTACCTGTCAATAGTTTGTTCTGTTAGTCTGGTGACAACAGGGTCAAGTTTCGTCCGCTCGTATTGACATAACTTTTCAAAAACAACAATTCTGGTCAATTTTTTACAAATATAAAACTTTTTGTACATTTTTTTGCAGGACGAGTAGATTCTAGTTTGTGCTGACGATGAATGACCCGTGACAACTTCTACATAACTTTAAAACAACAGCTTTTTCATTTGTTCTAGTTTGTTCATGAATGCGTGTCAATCATTAAACTTAACATTGCACTAAGAGTAGAAATTACTATGAATATAGACATATTTTCAAACCAATAACTTGCAATGACAATCAATGAGTATAAAACTACTTTCAACTTTTATAATTTTTTTCTCATTTTATTTCCTTGTGACCAGGATTACATACACAACCCTCAACCCCCACCCACTTGCACATCTGGCGCCACATTCTTCTGGCAAAAGAAAGCAACTTTTTTATTATTTTATAGCAAATATTTAACCTTGAACAGAAATAGCCAAATATCTGCTGCTTTGTTGGGATACCTGGAACTCTCCTCAGATGGGTAGGGAAGATTAATTTATGGAGTCATTATGATAGGTGCAAATTTCCTCTCAAACAATGATCTTTTTACCTTTTCATTTCCTTTACGTTCTTTAAATTACCATGTTGTAAAACGGTTTAGCTCAAAGTTTCACCAGATCGCTTTCAATTTATAGAATAGAACCATTTTCATTATTTTATGTTACATAAATGAGGTTGTAAAGTTTTGGATTGAAAGGGCATGCTGTAATCTTTTTTATGAGATTTTTTTTTATTTGCACTAAAAGACGTAATTGTTCTGACTTAATTCTATAATAAAATAATAGATAACTGAATGTTCGTCAAATAGCAATAAAATTTTACTACAAACCCACTGAGTTTTTCCAGCAAGTTTTTAACAAAGGTGATCTGGTTTTATTGGAAACACTCACTAGAGTGACATTCATAAAAACACATCAGAGAAAAAACAACAAAGCAACAGAGTTTAAAAGTACCCAATAAAAAGTTGAAGGAAATTCAATTTTTTTAAATAATACTTACACATGTAGTATAACAATGATATTTCCTTCTGAAAAAAAGCTGAATATCATTCTGTACAGTTTGTACTTATTTTTTGACTATACCATCTAACACATGCATGAAGCCATATTAATAATCACTATCTTTCTAACAACAAGACCGTTTACAACAGCTAGTTACAACAATAATTAAAGCTCTCATCTGTTATACAAACACCATATCAAACACAGGAAGCTCCTTCACAAGGTGCATTTAATTTGTAGTGTCTTGGCATCAGCTTCTTTTACAAAGAAGATGCTTTATCATCATCAGTTTTACTTTCATTTGAACAGTGTTGGACAAATAGAAGAACATTTGAGGTGTTTAAATCCTGTTAATGAGAACATCCTAAATATGGTCTATCTCAGCTCAGACACCTTGATGAAATCTGACAACACTTGGTACAAGTGAGATTAGTGTTCGGTAAACTGGCCCTCTAATTTGGTGGCTTCCAATTGTTGTCAATGTTTGATTAGATTTGATTGAGAGACAGAATATCAGGGCACAGAAATAAAAGTAAAACGTTAAAGAGCTGGTTAACATCCACACTGGTGCTACTACTGCAGAATATTCTAATGACAAATTCTACACCAGGTAATTGGCATCAAACTACATTCCTTTCAACTCCTTGAAAAGTTAGTACTCAAAAATCAGGTTTCGGTCAAACTTTTGTTTGGAACATGTCAGCTATAAATTAATTTTCATTTCTAATAATTTGATTTTCTAATACCCCCCCCCGAAGCCAAAAAAAAACATAACAACACATTTGAAAAAGTTCCAAATCAAAACTTCAATACACTGGGAATTTCCTAATTAAATCTCAACTGCAAACGGTAGCCGTGTTTCTATGTAGGGCAACAAGCTGATTATTTATAGATCCACAAAGCGGCTTATCAACATTCTTCTCTGGACCAAACAGACCCTATATTTTGCTAGAGGCTGGAATTCGTTAATTGCAATCTGCAAGAAGTGAGAGGGCTGGTAAGGGTGATACCCGTGACTCTGTAGTCTTTATCAGTCAGAATGTGTACAGTGTAGCAATGCAAGACTGGTAGATGTAGATTACTAATTGGAATGGTTCCTTCTAAGCTTACTTCATATTTGGCTGTGGGTGGTGGTAAGGAGAGATGAAAGGCACCTACATCATTGTTATGTGGATTAACATCATTAACTTGTATTATTAACATTCTTATAGCCTTCAAGAATACCTCGTACACCTTTGTTCAACAGTCTGTAAAGATGTCCATGGTTTGCTGATGCTATCAAATTGTACACGATTTGAAAGTATATCATAAATAGCAAAGTTTGGGATGATGATGTTTTGGATCACAGTGTTGCAAGTTTTATTCCTGCCAAAACAACTCTACTACATAGTGATATTTTTTTTTATATCAGACATGTCAAAAACATTAACAATTCTTTTTCCAATATTGAAATTGTTCAAAATTCAAATATGAAATTTGTTTCCCATCACAGAAAAACGAAACTGCTCAAGGCAAACACACTACTTTTAAACAATATTAAGACTGCAATAGATAAAATACTGCCTATTGCTGCTGGGTTCATAAATGGGAGTGGAGGGGCTGGCTGACAGCACTGTTCAAAGTGTATGGCTCTCTGTGAGCTATAGCTACCTGCTCCTCAGTTACCTAACTCCACAACTGCCTACTTATTCTTCTACCTATCTTGCTGGGGGTCAACTTTTGGACAACAAATGGACCGGGAGTAATTAGTATAGAACATTTTTAGGGTGGAAGTAATAGAGTTAAGTCAGAGTTGAACCTGATACCATGGCATGTTATGGTGACAAAGCATATGCAGTCATCTGGCAGTAAAAATTGCACAGGCCAGTGTAATTCATTAAGAAGTTATTTTGCTCCTGGACTTATGGTTAGATCAAAGGTTTAGTCACGTTCAGCTACATTATGTCACATAATACTGAAATTTTCGAGCAGATATAATTTGATTACATATCACCAGTTTATCACCCAACCATAGGTGAGGTTGTTACACCAGTTTGTTGTCAAAAAAAAAATTTTTTTCAATTAAATTAGCAAAAATTTCTATTCTTCATAATAGAATGTTCAACAATATTCTTCTAATATTCCTAGACATCATCTTTTATAATTTATTAGAAATTCGAAATTCAAATATGATATCGGTTTGTGTTGCATCATGTTATACATTAATGCAATTTGTTTGACATGTTTCCAAATCTGACAATTACATTGACATGAACCATGAAAGCAAATGCAAAATCCAGGACTCAATTCGCATTGGAAATATATATAAGTACAAGAAATTAAGAATTTAGAATCAATAATTAAAGGTGGTCCTCAAGAAATTAAGAATTCAAAATTAATAATTAAAAGTGGCCCTCTCAATATTTACAAAGTCTGTCAAAAAGAGACTGTACACCACGAGGCATCAATAAGGTCTGTCATGATGAAGTAACATGTTGCCTGGGAACAAAGATGTCCAGCAAGAATTGTGTCACTTTTAATTACAACATGCCAGGTCTGTTATGTATGTTAATAACACAGACTCTTACTGCTTCAGGTTCACTACAATGAAAATCACAGATCTCGTCCACTTTATTAAATTTCTGATAATGTGTCAGAAGGCCATATTAAACTTGCACTTGGCAAGTAATTGGTTATATCATACATCACTTCCATCACACTTTGTCTGACACGTGGTTAAGATTTTTCAATTTCTTCTTGTAGGTAGACTAGACATTACAATTTAATTTTCCTGCCCATGATGGGTTTGGCTAACGGACTCATGAAACTCTTCCAGAATGGAAAAATCACTCACATGGAATCTCATACTACGGTGCGAATCACTTTATAGTTACCGAACTTGATAATGAAAAATACACAAACTTAAACCTAACCAACTTTCCTTTTGTAGACATTTAGTGGTATCTTTATGAATTTCTGGACTTGAAAAACTCATCTATTTAGGGGTGGTCTCTTCATTGACATTGTCGTTGCTTGGACATATGATGTGTACTTCCATCATAGAATGTCTGCAGATGAAAGCATTCCAAACATCGCGGCACCTGCGTCAATCACAAATCCAGACATAACAATAAGGGCGGTTGCATCAGCAGCAGCAGGAGCATAAGACACCCACAGTTCCTTCCCCACCCTCTGGGGTCCTGGGACTAGAGCTAATGAGCTGAACCTCATTACCAGCTTTGACCAGGTACACACAATCAAATTTTAATATTTCTAATCATTTAAGTTCAAGCCTAATTGATTGAAACTGTAGTAGCGGGAACAATTTTCCGACCCATTGAAAGCAACAGCACCTGACTATGAATTAGATTTGAAAATTCTTACTTTACTTTATATCTTCTAGTTGGCAGATACAGGTAGATGAAGGAGTATATCACATTACAGATGATGGCCTTTGAAATGCGATCTTTATTACATAGGAAGATGGCTTCCTCCCTTTTATATGTGGGTGTATATCGGGCACAACAAGCTTGAGGTTTAAGTGTGGGAAAAAAAGCTGATGACAGAGAAGATCTAGCCGAAGTGACTACTTGAGGATCGGGTTTTTACAATGATGAATAGGTTGGTCACTTTAGTGAAAAGAAAGCTGCTAATCTAAATATCAAGGCAAACAACATACTAGACCTTTACCTTCTTAATACTATCTTCCAAAAAAAGAATTTAAATTGTGGATAAAAGATTAAAGCATTTGAAAGTGACCACTTGAGTGCGGGAGAGTTTAAGGTGGCAGGTCATGTTCCGTACACACTGACCATGCTGACGAGGCTATAAATATCAATGGTCAAACTTTTAGCTCCAAGCATGTCTAATGTTAAGAATTCTAAGCTCATTCTAGTGAGTTTAAAGCAATAAACCATATTCAACTCATGAACAAATCTATTTGTCATGAAACCAAAAGTGTAATCTAGGCCAAAGTTTCATAGCACGCCAGAAAATGAAACAAAGATATCTAGTCAAGAGAACTAAGAAATAGATGTTTGGAAATATTTAGAAAATGAAATTATGAAATTCTCATTCTAAAAAGCACTTTTAAAAAAACGCCAGAGTACATGATCTTCATTAAAATCTTACCTAAAGAGAAAAATTCAAAATACTTATGGAATTCATATATACATATATGTTTAAAAACACTTCTTCATAATCAATTTGTTATGCAATGCCCTAATAAAAAAGTCTTAACATCCTGAATCAAAAGTACATAACATTGAGACTTGCATTGTGATGGCGAATATTCAAACCTAATTTGCCAGAGACTGCCAAGGCTGTCACCTAGGCAATACCATCTTCACTACAGTTTCCATATTTGCACATCCAAAGCATCAAAGAATTTTCAAACATTATTCTAATTTTACAGGCAATTTTCTGCTATCCACCTAGCGAAAAGAAATTGCCATTGAAATCCCAAATCATCATTATATCTATCAATTTCTTGTCCATGGGCTGATTCAGGTGTAAAATAAAAGCATCTTGCTGGAAACAGCCAGAATGACACTGTCACTTTCAAAAGACCAGTGAAATTTATGTAACACTCATGTACAACCCAAGATATTCGAACCTATTGTGCAAGAGCAGTAATGTCAGATGAGAAAATTGATTTTTACTGAACATCCTTATTTATTTTCACTCTAATTTCAAACTCAAGGTTGGGTTAATTTCCTCACCGCTTGTTTTCGGGCTTACATCAACTGTCCCTTGCTCATCAACGTGCATAAGTAAAGGGCAGGACTGCACCTTTGATATATGACACTTGTTCTATTTGCACATATGTAGATAGGGGTGGTGATTACAAATCCAATAAAAAATGCTCCGGTTTAGTGGGCATGTTTGAAAAGATGACCACCAAGTCAAATATAAGTGTAAACGGTAGAATTAACAAGTGCTTTGGGGGTCTTCCTCGCTGTTTTTGTTCGCTTATGTACACTGAAGCCTGCAACCTGTTAAGCCTATCATAAAAGCAAATACAAGGGTGGAAGTGGGTACAAACTTAAATGGGAGGATGGACCTTTAGAAAATAATTAACATATTATACTTCTTTGATATGCGATCTTTAACCCTCATGTAAGCAGGAAAATGATGGAGATGGCAAATCTAATAAAAACAATTCTTGCATTGAAGTTCAAATGAACTTCAGGCTTCACAGCATTGCAACCAGGTCATAGCTTTTACTAATTCGAATATATAATTCTTATATGATATTTACATATCTGAAGATATTGTAAGCTCTGTCATATGATTCGACATGAAAATCATAATAAATGCATTATTTGACATTAGTTCATATTTTGTAAAAAATACTTCTACAGAAATACAAAAGCCACACCCTCATTGATGTCAGGATTAGTTGGTTTGAAGAAAAAATCAACACAGCTTTCCATATTTGACAACTTTATCAAATAGCCATTTGTTAAATATAAAAACTTCTATTGACAATGATCTTCATTCTAGGTGAATCCAATCACCACAAGTAGCCAGCAAACATTTATAGTCGGCCCTAATTTCAGAAACAAAGATTTTCAAATTGCTGAACAATTTTTCAAAAGGAAACCAGCAGCATTTGAGGGAGATAAATCAAAAGCCTTTGCCTACGTCACAGGGAGTGGCCCATCGATAATGGCCTTGCATTGACAGATATGAAGTTTGCCTTAGCATCATCCACTCAAGATCAATGCTTTCATTAGGTGGATTAATCATGACGAGGTGGATCCGACCCCATGACACACATTCACAAGGCCCACTAATGGCAGATCAAAGGCGGCAACAGATCATGACAAAGCATTTGATACCGTCAATGGGCGCTTCAGACTGTGCTACTGGTGGCGATGTGACCTGCAACTAATGACTACAATGACTTATGGCGGAGCTACTGTATGGTATCAATGCTCATGAATTGTTATGGATATCTTTAACATGATTCTTGGGATTTCAATATATGTAAACTATTGATTGTTATCAGATAAGATAGAATGGTCAATTTATAGGCTAAAATCAATGTATGAAAATCATTTTCTGGGTTTCCTTTTAAAAAGAGAGAGAGAAACACAAATAGACCTGAAATGAATGGTTGATATAGTCACAAATTATCATGCATCTGAATGAATGTGCTTATAGTGAGTCCTATTAGAGCATGTGCTTCAAAATTCCATTATATTAACGACTTTAATACTAAAATTCTAACTTGTGTCATAAAAAGTAAAAGTTGCTATGTCAGTTGGTGTCATTCAAAACTGAAGATCAAAGGCACCATCTTGATTACATTAAGCCATTTGATACTATAAATTGCCTTATGCGATTCAGTTACATGAATGTGATGAAAATGGGAATCAAATTGCATTGATGATAAATCATCCATACAGATATATGTGTGTGCAAGTTTAAATTTGTTCATACGAATACCTTTAAGAATCAATGAAGATCACATTTAAATAAGGAGAAATGTTAGCTTGAACCTCCACACATGTATTTAAATAGGAATTTGATGTGGGAGAGGGGAGGGGGGCTAATGTGAAGAAAACAAATGTTTACAAAAATGAAAAAATAAGCATTTTGAATAAAAATATGCTAGTGTACACAAAAGCAGGAAATATAGAGTAAAGTTTAATAACACTATTTCATAAAACTTAAAGGTGAAAAACATTTCTATTATATTCCTGCATTCCAATCACCACTTACTTTGGGACTGATGTTGGGCATTTAGGGGAGATTTCTGCGTCTGTAATCAGGGATAAGAGGCTAAATTTCTAGAGAAAAGAACAAAGTAACAAAAATCTGACTTTTATTTAAACTTTTTCTGTTTTCTTTTTCTCTCTTTGTTTGGAATAGTTGTTAGGGAATTTGAAATTTGCTCAAAATCTACAGGGACTCATTGCACTTAAGACATCTAGCGTACAGATCATGTCACTCATCAAATTAAAAATCACAAAAGCCAAAGTATATAGCATATCATCCGGCATGGAAAGTCGAATTCAATCCACATATTATCACATGAAAATAAGATCAAAATTTATCTGAATACACCATACCTCCCATAGAATCTACCTTCGTTAAATAAATTTGAATTAAACCAAGTTCAACTCTCAAAATGTCGGCATTTTGTTGACACTACAGAAGATGGAGTTCTCTCTGGGGCAGAGGAGTCATTAAGTGCTCCAGGAGACACTGAACCAACAGGAGGAGCAAATACATACAGTACTACCTCTGTAATATGAGACACATCAGCTAACAAGTGGTGGCCTTAATAGAAAGGTGGTCTCTTTATGGAGGCTTGCAGTCCTCTATGAAGGTTTAGCTCGATGGCAGAACTAGTCTCGTCATAGACAGTCTCTTCCATCGAGATGATCTGAATGGGATGTTAGACTGCACACATTTACAATGCTTTTTATTTATGACCATTACCTGGTTAACTTTACATGGCAGCAGCATAACTGGTGCCTGCAAAGTTCTAATTCAAACATCTCAAGTAAGTGATTCTGTCAGTGGTAAAGTGCAAGCAATGACTGACTATTTGACAATTCTCTGAGAAAAGCCTATATTCAAACAGCAGGGCACAATATATGTGTCACAAATGATACACATATTAAAATGTTATCTAATTTGCACAGTCAGAACATTGAAAGCACCTTTTTTCCATCAATTCATTTTAATGTCTATGCAAATAGGATGCAAATAAGTTCACAATGGACTGCATAATGACTGTTGGACATATCGTTTTTAGTTAATTGGACTTTGCACACAACAAACATTTCCGTGAAGAGCACACTGAAGTAACTGGTAGCGTGTCCCATTGTTCTACAAGCTCTTCACCATCCTACAAGAGGTCCTCCACTGCACGCAAGTCCACTCCATCAGCCTAAATCAGCCACAGAAGAGCCATCTCATGAGCAGCAACAAGTCACCCGCCATTGTCTCTGTAACTGTCCATCAATTATCCACACACAAACACATGGCATCTATATTTTAATTGGCACCCTCCTGTGAGACTCAATTATTATACCCAGAAACAATCTCCTTCAACACAAATGGATAGGATACAACAGTATGGATGACAAAGGCATTTGCACAACTGGTATTTTCAACATAAAAATTCCCTGAGAAGACACATCTATTTGACAGACACATTACTTCAGAAATGGGAGAAAAAATAGAAACTTTTGAAGAAAACCCCTACAGACCAGCCATTAGTGGTTTGATAGAATCAGAGAAATATATTCAGTATCAAACGTCTGCAAAATGCAAATGAAAATTGTGAGATAAGAAATACAAGTACACCATTACCGCAAGAAAAAGAGTCATTATTGCTTTCCTAATGTCTCTGGGACAGTATAAAGACGAATAATCTACATTTAAATGAGGAAATCAGCTTAAATTGACCATAGCTTAAAGATTTCTTTGCAACATTATATATGTAAAATGTGCACACACTATGAATGAAGTCCACAGATTATTATCACATGTATGAATCGTTTAAAATACGGTTAAATAAAGTGAAGTCATCTGAACATTTCAGTGTTATGTTATCTGATGTAGACTGACCACTACAGGTGACCGTCATTAGTCCAAGTAAGGTAAGGACCATATAGGACAGGCATATCACATAGCCTTTGGTAGGATTTGAACCCAAGACCAAGCCACTTCTTTGGTACCCCCTGGATGCCGGGGCAATAATTTCAATAATTTCCATGTTTTATTTTTAAAGACATATCCTTATGCTTTTTTTAAACAAAACTGCCTCTGTTCGGGATTGAACATATGGACAAGGCATACCATCAAAGAAACCTCACAGAAACCAGCTAGCAAATATACCACAAAAATATCAGTTAGCCATTACACTATGTAAAGTTGCACAAGTGACATTAAAAAGATGTTTCCAATAGCAGATTGTCAGTGGTCATTTCCAAACACATAAAATCTTACATATGACCAACATTACAGAGATGATGGGCAAGATTACATAGTCATTGGTATCAAACCCCCTCTCATATGTCATTTGAGATGTTATCATCTGGACAGTTTGTTTTTCCGTGGCCATGGCAAGCAAATGAAAATGAGTAGTTGTGGGAGGAACATATGTCGTGAGTCCAAATCTCTGCTGGACATGAGATGTGGTCACCATAATGACCAGGCAAGACACCTGTTCCCTGGTTGTCACACGCAATATATAATATATCTGTACGAAATAAATAAATCTCCATATCAAATGCAGATTGCAATTTGGACATATTTATCATGCCAATTTTTTATTTAGAGTGGCAACAGTCAAAATGGAATTAGAAACTGAATATCAACAATGCATTCAAATAAATATCAGTTTAGTCTACACCGTCAAACAAAATATGGAAATAACCAACTTTCAACGTGGTCAAAATCACTGAATTAAGTGAAAGTTTTATTTTTTTCAGACTTACCTGTCAATCAAACCTACTTTTCATGCTTGATTGCAAAAAAGATCTTTAACCAAGTCAGTCTACAAACAAAAATTGAGGAGATTTCCTTTGGCAAAATAATTCTTGAAAGTCCATCGAGATGTAATGATTAATTTTTTATGGGCGCATAAGTATTTGATCTAGATTTTTTACGACAGCATTAAGTGTTAAATACCCACTTCTGAATCCTGAAATCGCATAAATTCATGTCCGTGAGGCACCGAAGATCTTCGCACATCCTAGGAGCTAAGATGAAGTTTTCAACCCGGTGTTTTTATGGACATAAAAGATTCATAAAAATGCTGAGATAACCTGACATAACGAGCATTTGTGCTGTGGATGGAAGGTGAAATTATAACATTGGTGTAGGAGGACCTTGGGCGATGTGTGCTACCTATAAGGAGAAAACTCCCAGCGGTAGGTGCATGTAACATGTAGAAGCTGAACATTGTTATACCCACAAAAGGCTGCGGTCGCTTAAAGTGCACTCATTTGATAAGTGAAAAGCCTGTTATTTAGGCTTGTGACGGCTCTTGTTTTATTACATTTTTGAACGGTACCGCAGCACGAGTGTCCTTGATTACTTAATAGGGTTTCTAGAAGCCATAGTGTCGGTATTCACCTTCCCAAGGGTAGGCGATTGTTTCGTTGCGTCTTTATACGACGTTGGAAGCTATTTACAAAGGGAAATAACATGATAACTGTCGTAAAAAGACTTTCAATTGGAAGTGAAAATTGCGATGACCCTGATAATACATTAAAAATTTAGAGAACTGTCAGGTTCATTGGCCTTTTTGGATAACGGACACATTGGACTAAAAGTTTGTAAATTTGAATGAAGTTAATCTAATTGACAGCCTTTTTGCACCAGATAACAAGCCATTTTGTTGCTGGTAACAGTATTGAAACTATAGTGGAAAATAAAAATAAAAAAGGAAGGTAAACTTTAATTGGCAAAATGCCAAAATTGAACACAGTTGATGTTCAGTAGCCGTGTAAACATTGTACCAAGTTTAAATGTTTTCTAACAAGCATTAGCAAAGTTATTTCAGAAAATGTTGAAAATGGATCTGAAATCGCCATGTGAAAAGCACACTTTAATTGGCAAAGGGCCCAAAATTGAATCATTTTGGTTACTGTCCAGCACTTTTCCATTAAAACTCTGGTATAACTGTCACTTTCCCTGTAATGGTCTTCATGGTGTATGGTAGTACAATGTGCGGTATAACCTCCAATTAAAATCACCTCTACAAAATTGCTTGATGTTGTCCAATTCCTCTAAAATGAGACTATTGTGATTCTATAAGAATGCACCTCTTCTACTGATACCACTGACACTAGCCCAACCAGTAGTCTGAATATAGAGGTTGGTATAACATAAAGCAATTCAATGCAAACTTCTTCATTACTGTCAGCTAATTAATAATTTATTCCAAGAATCAACTTTCCTTGAATGGGGCAGATGTAGAATATCCAGCAAACATAGCGTATCATTAGGCCAATAATTTAGCATTAAAACTCCCCTTTTCCAGTGGTCTGGTCAGTTTTGGCTGTGTAAGCACAAGGAAGTAGGTGTAGTATGTGATGTTCTCTCTAGGTTAATCACCACATTTCCTCAGCCTGACACACTTCTCACCCTCACTCAGCCCTATAAGGCAGATGCGGTGTCCGTCTATCAAAGGATCCACCTGGTCAACTAACCCGAGATATTGGCCATTTACCGCCACGTCCCAGCAATAAATGACCTCTCTGATGGTCATTTTACTTCATAAAGGCAATTCTGATTATTTATTTGCCACATTGTTCTTGACGATAGTTTGCACATATGGAAGTGCTTGAGAAACGTTTCAACTGTGCAGTCAGCGAAGGAAGCCTAATCTTGAAGAATTATCTTTTTGAACGCTTTAAAATGTGAGAAACATTAAGAACGCTTAGGTAAGTTAATGAAAGTTAACAGATCTTTAAAATGAAAATTGTTCAGGATAAATCAGCCAATAATATTTAACAGGAAATTTAAAGACCTACTATAAATGTGTTACAAAAAGCCTTGATCTACTGTATATGGTTGATATGAAAATCATATGCAAAAGTTTACAAGAAAATTCCTAATCAAATTCACAAACAATTTTGCCAATTCCACATAGTGGATCAAATGTCACACATTTAATTGATAGATATATCAGATTAGCAAGCACTCTTGAAACCACTTTGCTGGTAAATTAGAAGATTCTTATGGAAATTGTTTATACATTTTTCAATGCAAATCATTTATGTGCATGTCTTAAGAGATAGGCCTTAATGAGAAAGTAATGCACTAGCATTTATCAGGTCTTAAAGTGACCAAAAAGTGACAAATTTCTCATTCCTGCTACTTGGTAACCTTAATGACCAAAGGTGATTTGAAATCATTAGCACTGGTGGCAGCCATTGTTATTTTGGCATAGTTGGAGAAGATCATTAAGGATTTTTCATGGTTGCAAAAGGAATAGCAAAACTAACTCATTTACAGATGACCTGGTCCAAAAGCTGAATAAACAGGTTATCTAAAATCATTTAAGATTTTGACATGCATTGTGTAGTTGGAAACTACTTGTTTCAGCCCAAAATAGATTTTAAGAAACTTGTAAGGTGTGAACATTAAATGGAAATGGTCCAAAATGGCAAAATATCCATTTGGAAAGGAGTGCACGTTAGGCTGATCAGTGTAAAAAAATGAAGGAAAACTTAGTAGTGACAAAAGGCATCCTTGGTGGACTCCATTGATTTTGTGTATGGCACTTGCCATCACAAGGACACTATTACAAGTAGTCACTGCAACAGTAGTCATCCATGACCATTTACACACATATACAAGACATATGGGTGACATAATAGCCACAACACTTTGGTCAAAGGTTTTGTTTTATTGGGTGCGATGGATTGACTCACAGATGCTGTAATTTATGGTTTTTACAAAATGTGGTGTGTTGATTGAATGAATGGTCACCTTACTTGATAAGAAATCAAAAAAGGAAAAACTTATTTTCTGCTGAATTAAATGAATAGGTTGGGTTTGTCATGCATCAAACAAAGTGCTACAAATCCCTCCAGATATATATTTTTAGATTAAAAGTGTATGGAACAGAAGTTATCAATGGAAGAAAACTAAAAACTTTTAAGGAATAATCTTTAGAGCAAAGAGACAAGAACAGACAAATTTTTCACTACAACTTTTTAAAACACAGAATTCGTTGTATCCGCGTGCCCACTGCTTATTTGGCATGTGTTGCATTCATACATACGTCTATTTTAGCATTTCTCATGCAATCTGTTCACCTATTTTACGATTTTGTAATGACAAGAAGCGCAATTTTGGGGTCCCCTCAGACAGATCTTATGTTATAATTTGTCTACCAAAGACATAAAACTAACAAGGTGCTACAAAAGATTAACCTTTTTCTGCTATAGATGGTTTAAGTGGAACTCAAAGTAGCCCTTTTTAAAATTCTATTCATTAGTGGCAATAAACGTGTGAAAATTCCAAACTTTGGTCAACAGATCCTGACAACAAAACCTATACCCAATGATTTTACTCTCCTGGAATAAAGTGGGAATGCAGGAAATAAAAATCACCGTCTTCAGTAGTAGAAAAATATCAACAATTCATGATTTTAAATTTTTTTCATCTGCTTTCCCCTCAAAAGCCATCATTCTTCTTGTCTTAAATTGATTTGAATAATCTGCATCCCTTCTTGTGTGTTCTCGGCATTCTGATTGACACAAATCTCTTCCCTTTGTCCCCCAAGGTCAATGTAGTGTTCTAACCAAATTCACCATAAGGATCTTCATTTTTAATGGTGTGGCAACAACATTAACTTTCTCATATATAACATTTAGACTGTCAAAGTCTTTTTGCACAGGCATGGAAAGACAGTTCTGGCTATTCAATCAGAAACGTAACATCTTTGCAAAAAAACAAGCAGCTGTTTTTACGAGCAGTAGAGACAGTTAGAGCATCATCGCAGTTTTGTATGTCTTAACATATTCACTTAGTGATGGCTGGAGGGGAACAAGCATGCTGGTATTATTGTTGTCACCAGATGGGGGGTTCAGGCCAGTGCAATCACCAACAACAATTGCAGCCCCGTTTTATTTTAACTGTGCTGATCAAAACTCTAATGATTCCTATAATGCAACACATGGTTGACGATACAACCAGGAAGGAGCAAAAAAGCGGGTAACATCTGCATTTTATTCTTTTTTCTTCCCCTCAGCTAAACAGTTTTCAAAAATTTATGGCTCACACACTCCCATAGTATCTATAGGTCTAAAGAAGCAGGCAAAAGGTTATGGAGATGTAAATGCAAACTGGCCGGCCTACATACATATACATCATGCCGACTGTCATCACGATTATGCATCATTATCTGTGGACAGAACACGGAAAACACATAAAACACATGTACAGCTCTCCCGCTATTGTGGCCAGTCCATAAAACGTCGGCAAGTTGCCGATAAATGTCACAAACACCGTACAATTATGATGAATGCTGCTCCCCAGTTCATAGTTCACGACTTACATGCGAAGAGTCAACGCGATGGTCAGTTTTAATGGCTAATCTGCACAGAAGTCGTCTTATTTCAACAATTAAACGTCCAAAGTTAAATATGAAAAAAAGTTTTCTAAGACAGTTTGCATGAGAACTTCCGGAGGTATTGAAAATGGTTTGATTAATGTGTCTGTGTAAAATATTGCTTGTTTTGCTGTAGCACCACTTCAGCAAATAACTGAAGCCAAGTTATAGTGGTCAAAGTGTGAAATGATGTTCGTATACTTGCTCAAAACCGTTAATTTGATCTCTGACATTATATTTTCATTTTATTCCTTTTATTTCCTAAACACCCCATCTTTTTTTCTTCATGGCATCATTTGCAATTTCTGACGACTTTTCACAATACAGACCTATCAAATATTTCCTCATATGATTAATCTTACATGCAATAACTTTGTTAACATTTCAAACTCTTATCACAGTATGTATATACATATTAGGTGTGCGCTCTTATTTGTATTGTGCGAGTTTCAATGTATTCTCAGCAGATGTGCTATGAATTCATATAACAAATGATCTTCTCCATACAGTGAACAACTTGACACAGTGACCTACATTCCATAGTAATTAAGCTATTATCAGACTAATCACAACCAAGATAAGGGCAAGAAAGGCCTCTCCAAACTCTCACTGATGAACTGTTTGTCACCAGCTTCCATCCCCACCAATTACATCCATTTACACAGGATCTGGCTCTGGATCTGGAGAAGTAAACTCTCTATTGCAGGACTCACCGTTTACAATAAATCCTTATCAGCTTTTAGCTCTTCAAAGGTGGACGCAAAGGTAATTGTTCACACTGTATCTGGACACATGTAAAAACATACACTGGACCTGTGGATCTAAGATAATATTTTCACAGAATTCCATTGAACTTGAAAGCTAGAAATTAGAAGATTTAAGTTTTCATAAACCATGTCAAGGTTCAACATTGACAAGACATCAAACATAATTCTGCTTTCAAATTACCATCTTTTAAACTTAGCTATTTTGCTAGCACGTGGTCTTGTTTCTTTTCTAATGAAATCAACCTTGTAACACTCATCCACAAACTCTCAATTCTAGAAAAAGTAGGTTGTCGGACAATATTGAAATGAGCAATGATCACCCTGTTGATTCTTGAAGCCAGTTACATTAGCTCAGCTCAACTGTTGGTAACATGGCCTTTGATCTCCAGTTTTAGACGGAGGATTAAAGTGTTGTGTTAATCTGGGCGTGTTGACTTGTCATTAGTTAGCAGCACTTTATCATGTCACATCTCACTAGCACCCTGTCTATTGCATGGCTTTAGCGCTAGCTCAAGGGGCTAAGGAATAAATAGTTACATACATTAGAGTTGACATCGATGAGGATAAACGTAATACGGTATACCGTATTTGTTCTTATTAGCGCACATGCCCCTTTAAGCACCCCCTCCGTTTATACAGATAAAATATTATACAAATCTTGTTCTTTTTTGGCAAAGATTTCACTTCCGGCACCATATTGTAAGACTATAACACGCCAATATTTTTCCGTATTCAGATTACGCATAACCAGCAAGACGCATTGTGTTATCATGTTCTGTGGGGTCAACGGGGTGCCCTTATTAATTTTTGTTTTTTAGCTGAAATTTGTTTTTGTAAGCGCACTTAAAAGAACGAATACGGTAGCAATCATTGTGTTTTTTGCAATACCTATGGTATTTCTTGTCAGTTGTTTTTCCATGTACATTGAGGTCCACGATAGAAATAAGTCAGTCCATTTTTAGTCATATCTTTAGTGATCCTTGTTCGTCACATGGTTTAAAATTTTCATTGTACATGGATATGTATATCTCTTTTCTATGTTCTTACTTCTATCAATTTTATTTATTTATTTGACATTTTTTATATATAAATGTAATACCCGTGATAAGCAAAATAAATCAAATCTGTTGTAATTTTGTTTCACATTTTGCAAAAATTAGTTACATGTATTCACATTCCATGAAATATGTACACAATACAATCTTATGTTTCTTTAAAATAAAATACCACAAAGCTTTTTGATTAGTCAATTGTTATAACATGAAAATACTTAATACTCATTTATACAAATTTAGCTTCTTTTTTGAAATCACTAGAATATAAAACAAACTGCGGCTGGTTTTAGGCAATGCATATTCATATTGTTTTATAATGTAAAGGTTTGCAACAAAAATCAACAAAACAAAAGCACTTGAGCCTATTTAAACAGGTAAAGTTTGCAAATTGATTGTGTCTATGTCAAACTGTGGTAGTTGTAAGTGAGACTTGTTGACCAGGTCACGGTCAATGTTGGCACTGATGAGCTGTGTGGTCAGGGGGTTAGGCAGTGAGCACCTCACATGGTCAGGGGTTACAGCAAGAGGACCTCACATCTCACCAGTCTATGTGACAAACTGCAATGTTTCCTGGTTTAAGATGATCCATTTAGTTTATAAACTCCTTTATAATACAGTAGAAATTTGGCATCTGGAATCCTAGGGATAACAGTACATAACAGTACATAAGTGCTCAAGATAGCAAATAATCTAGATAACCAATTGATATATGTTCATAAGTAGCTGACTGCCAAATAAAACTTTTACTTAATAACAGAAAAATTGAGAAGCATTATTGAGATAACGACGTTCTACTGTACAAACGTTTCGGTCACTATAGGTATACAAATTTCTACTTAAATTGGATAATTTTTTCTTACCATATACAAAAATCCAAGTGCCCAGGGGGGGTTAGATTGAAATTTTCTCAAACTGGGGGTGGACTGTTACGAGAGTGCAGTTACTACATAATTCTTAAGGACATTTAGGAAAAAGAGGGGGGGGGAGCTGTTACACGAGGGTGTATGGGCACTTGGATGGTAGTATGCAGTACATATAATTCAGAATACTAATATGACATCATTTTGAACCTTTAGCAGACTATTTGCTAATCATTTCATCAATTGGATCCTGTTGATGATCACTTTCACCTTTAGATTAAGCAATTTTCAAACAAATTGTCCAATTGTACATAAATCAAGCCACCAGTCAATCATTAAATGAACTGCCCATGAATTTGAATTTTGCACATACATATTTTGTTGTTATTTTACATAAAATGACCATAATTAGAGCGATCAAGGTCGCTGAGATGAGGAGCAGTCGTGTTATGTGGCTTGTGAGAACAGAGTGGTCACTGTGTGGTCACACTGGTCAGTGGTCAGCTTTGGTTTGACCACTACACCAGTGACCAGAGGCTGCATAACGAACAAAGAAATCTGTTTTTCCTAGAAGTGTTCAAGGCCTCTTATAATTTATGTGATTAGATGAGGACAGAAAAGTTCTCTGCACAAAGTTAAATTTTGCTATTAGCAAGATTTTTATTTGAAGTAGTTGAAAATAATTAGTGACCTCGAGCTGTGTAGAGACCCATTATTCAAACATCTATTTTTCTTAAAATCAGTCAGCTCTACAAAATGAAACAAAGTCAACATAATTTGGGGAAAATAATTACCAATATTGAAGTGATAAAAAGCAGCATCTATATATATAATTCATTCTACAGCTAGTTATACAATCAGTTGGGAATATGTCCTATTCCTGATACAGTTTAAATGCAGTTCAAGGATTATATTAAAGACTATGTACTTTATAACATGAAATCTAACACATCTTTCCCTGGTTCTAAGGTGGGGGAAGGGCTTCCTAAGTTGTCAACAATAAATACAAACTATTATAAATGTAATTATGTAATTAATGTATCAGGTGTTTTGAAACAAGCACATGAGGTGGTCAATGACTGACTAACTTTGACCCTTGTCCACCTCAAGCAATACCCAATGGCTGCTAGACAACACAGCAGCCCTTGTCCATCACCTGACCAACCGTGGTCATCTCCAACATACAGCACAACCTCCAATCAAAACCACCTCTGTAAACAGACCATCTCTAGAATAAGACCAATGTTCTCATAGCCATTTAAAATGAAATCACTGTGAACCTCAATAAAGGGACTATATGTCTGTATTGAGACCACTTGAGGCTACTCCCAGGATGGCTTTACTAGAGGTTCTACTGTGCTATGATTGATACACCTTAGGCTGACATTGTTCCATTATAAGCTGACCAGATGCAGTTAAAATCACAGACCTACTCTGTTACTATAACCTTGATCTCAGTTCATGGCAGACCTCAAAGATGGCCAATTATCATAGAATGTCAAAAGGTTAGGACAAAAAAAAACACATTTTTTACTTTTAAGCAATGTGTAACCCAATGAACAATTAAGTTTGTGTGCACGCACCTTGAAAAAAAAATTAGTTAAAATTTCAAAATACCATGAGCGGATTTGATTGGAAAACTATGTTTACACTCAGTCAAAAGGCATTTCAATATGCAAATCCAACTAGAAAATTGCCATGTATAATAATGGTGATTTACTGTGAGCAGGTCTTTACCAATATGTACTCACCCCAGCCAATAACCCCACCATGCCCACCTGACCCACGTCCTATATAAGGTGGTAAAATCTGATGAGCCACAAATATCTACTTCACCTATTGTGAGGTTGATCAATTAGCTGATCAAAAGATGACGCAAACACAGCCGGCTGCAGCACGTGAGGCAGGTGGCGGCATTCACAAACTGCGCAATCTACAACTCATTGTACACATGATTTCAGCTTCATCAATGGATTAAAATCATGAACTGATTTGCTACACTCAGTAAAAATTCTAGCCATGCAGGGTTCTTTTTGGAAAAGAAGAAGGACCAAGAATAAATTGCATGAAGAAAAAAAAACTAAAGCGATTTCTTTCACCAACTTTGGCAAAATAAGAATTAACTAATGATCTATGATAAAATCAGCGCAAATTTGGATCACGTACTAATTGGGTTTGCACAAAATCTGCTACAAATGTTCATACATATCTATTTCTAGAACTTTAAAATAATACAAAGTTTAAAGCGCCCTGACACCAACAACTTGAATCTGATGATGAGCAGAGCTGAGTGTATTCAAGGTGAGTAGGTGTTACGTGAGCCCCTCATATTGCCATTAGGCTATTTGGACAGCTGCCCCGAGGCCAGGCAGTGACCGGACCCAGGGTCAGGCCTGACCACCCATAATGGGAGCAGGTACTCACACACACAGGACACTCTTCCTTTTATGCAGTGCTACGTGACTGAGGGTAGCAGAATAGAAGTTGACAATGAAAGACAAAGATCATTCACCATTTCTATGTGTCCATTTTTGAGCAACAAAAAAAAAGAGATATGCAGTTCTTTGTGTAACGTGTGACCTTCTGCGTAGTACTAGGACTTGCTGACACTGCTGAGGAAGGTAGATTTATGGTTTTGGGGTGTGACAAACTGATTGACACAGTGGTAATGGTGCAGCAAGGTCGCTCCCCAGGCAGGGTACAGCTGGCAAGGTCCCTCATGCCGCGCCATTATCTAACTCATTCCTCATTTCAGGTGCATTTATAATCATATAATCTGTTTTCCAGATCCAAGTAATTAACTCTTGATTGCTTATGCAGCAAAAACAGATCCAAATCTTCACATCTCTGCAAAAAAATAAAAGAAAATTGTGCAGCTTTGCTTGCGTCTTTTCAAACACTGTAATAGCCTACATGTTCACTGAATGGCCCAACTTCAAAAATAGATCATGGATATCAAATGTGAGCACTATTGAAATGTCTACATGTATATGTCATATACATTAATGTAAACACTTGCTCACATAGAAACCTACCCCATACATTGACCAATGTTCGTCCTACAAAGCCAATGGGCTTTTACGTGATTGTTTACGGTAAGCATTCAATGCCATTCATTAAGCATTCAATGTTATTCAATGCCGTTCATCATTGGAAGCTTTTTTTCAAGTCTGCTGGGCTTTTTCAGCCTTTGTTGGGCTCAGCTTCACTTTTGGACTTGGTAACAAAGTGTGGGTGGCCAACTGGCCATGGGTTCGACTTCCAGCAGAACAGTCTCAGTTTTTATTGACCTGATAACACTCTGCTAGGATATGTAGGATATGTAGTAACATTGTACGCCCTAATCAATCAAAATACAATATATCTCTATACGTAATCTGCTACTATTACAATCGTGGATTACTGTTGCCCCAGTCCATCCCGCTGATTACAGAAAACACCAGAAATGAGCGTGAGGTTACACTGAGGTAATGAGCCAGGAGGCACCTCCAAGGTCAGCCCGCCACCGGTCAGTGGCCACCACACTGACCAGGTCAACAACACCAGCTACTCCATCCACTTTACAAAACAACATATATCTAATGGTATAAACATTCATGTGTGATAGGCTTCAGAACCCCTCACATTTCAAGTAAATAACAAAGAAACCAAGATCAGTCACCAAACTTTACATATATCTCCTTCATGTTCTCAGCAAAGTTCATTCTATAGCTATCAAGCCCAGTCCTTCATTTAGAGGGTGAGTATATACTTATCATCCAATGAATGGCAAAGTAATAATCATAATATTTGTTTTTAGCATAATGGCTGTTTCATTTTATTTGTAATATTCCTGAAAAAGTAGCATACCATGTAGCTTATTGCATGTCTTATAATTTTCAGGGCTTGATGTGGCGGAGAAACATGCCTTTCAATTTGCATGCAATTTAAGCACAATATCATAAAGTTTTAATTGCAATATTCAAAAAACATGAATAAAAACTTCTACAAGAATTTAGAAGTGCTTTCTGTTATTCGTTCCAAGGAATGCTGACAGCTGAAAAGAAACAGATGCAGTAGTTTTAATTCTGAGGGTCAAACATGTCATTGTCTTCTTATAGGAAATGGAACCTCATTCTGGTGGAAATAATCAAATTAAACATTTTTTTCTAAGCTGATCTTTTTCTATTGTATAATTAAAAAAAAGAAAATAATCTCGAGACGAATAGGCGGATTGCCGGCAGACTGATGAAAACCTAGAGAATATGTTGAAAGCTCTCAAGGTACTTTCAAATATTTGGCTCAAAAGCACTGTTAAAAACCTTTGATAATTAAGAAAATAATTTGTTTTAAATCTGAAAAGTTACAGTACTGATTGCATCAGAAGTTTGAAGGTAAAGATATTTGAGGAATCAAAGTAACACAACGTATACTCGAAACATTTTGCAATCATGATGGTTTCTTGGAACTGCACAATCGCTGAAACTATGAAACTTATGATTTAAAAAATGTCTGCGACTCATGCACAAGTGGCGCCCATCTTCGATATTTTTGTTCACACAAAAATTTGGATTTGTTTTTCACTTGCATATCCTTCTGACACAGTCGGTACTCACTAACTGTATAACAAAGTGTTAGATACAAAAAATATCTCTAGTGTCTTTGTTATTGCACCACTAATATTCTTGTTGCTAGTTCCAGTTACTGATTAATTAATTAATGGACGTTATTTATAGGTACCAAATTTAGACTGATTGTGGGACAACAAATAGTTGTGCCAAAATGATACAAGAACATTAAAATGATTTTCGAGATGCACTTGATAATAATTACAATGAACTGCATGTCATTGTGTTGCACAATACAAATGTTTTCTATGAATGTTTTATGGACCAATTTAAAAACAACCCCTATTACATAAACGGTTTATCATTTACGCAAATAGTATAAATGGTCGAGCTTAGAAATTAAACCAGCTGTGACTAAGAGACAATAAAAGTGCAGATGCACTTTTGTTGGCCAAACAATCCTACAAAAGAATTGGTGTCATAATTACTCATAATTTTCTAAAGATGGCCATTCACATACAGTTATTGATTCAGCAAAATGGCCGACAAAAGGTCACATGACCACATGCAGGTGGCAGGGAGTGGCAGACGGAATTCTCAAGGTCATTCCTTTATCGTCTATTTACAGAAATCACACTAGAGGTGTGAATTATGCGAATATTTATGTTTCTATTAAAAGAATCCCGCTTAATTGGTCCATTACGGATGCTATAAATTCAAAAGCAATATTGAGAGCTTACAATACGCGAGGTGGTCATCTATTGAAGCGGTTGACATGTGAAATTGAAATCAAAATTGGGAGCTTTTTCAGGATTTCTGCACTCCAGTGAAGCATCACTTTTAATGATGACATCCATTTAGAGCTAAAGATATCAATGTTATGTGAAAATGAATTACTCCCTAATGGAATGCTTAAATTCTAGTAATTTTTCACATATTTCTCATCCTTTTGACCACATATATAAAATAATATCATGTCTCATGAACAACTTTGAATCACTAGTACATAATTTAGACTCAAACTGAAGTTTCTACTACAGCAATCGCATGCACAAAACAAACGGCATGCTACAAAATGGCAATGTAACAGTATATGTTGATCACAAGTTTTAATGACCCCAATTGGCACACAATGCGCCTGTCCATCGTACACTAACCGTAGTTTAAAACACGACAAAACAAACACACTAATTTCCCAATGATCGATTGGCCAGAAATTCAAACTACAATCGGACTCTGTGTAATCTGCAGTAACAGTTGTGCCATTTGCCACTAATAACCGCACGCGCGAAGAACAATGGCGAAATCAGCCCCAGTGATAAGGGAGCATATAATCACGCATCATCTGTCACAACCTTATATGGTATTATCAAGTGATCGCTCCTGAATACAGTATAACCTGCAATATCATTAAGACTATTTATATAAGACACCAGGTGTATAATACGACACATTTTTACCATCAGATACCTCCAAAAGGAGACAACGGTGAATCTCCATAAGAAGACCACCTATCTAATAAGAACATTTAAAGCCAACCACGTTGTGATGTCAACAGAAGTTCTCCTGTAAATCAGTGATAAGAGGCCATATAATCAGGGCTCATCTATCACGCCCATATATGGCATTAGGCGACAATGTCACTGATTAGGCGAGTGACCGGCGGCTGCAGGCTGACCACTGCTTGCCTGGTGACTGATGAAACGTCTGGACGAGCTCCGGTGAGGAGCACGGAAATGTGCAGTGTAGGGAAGGTGATTTCTCAACCTGCCACCAGGCGGCCGTTGCCGACAATCGCAGCCACTGTGTATTATAAATGACTCTGTCCGCCGCCCACATGCCAGATTATAAGCCTTTATCGCAGATTTCATACACCCGCCGTCACTGGGTTTCCCATCTCACCTACAGTACAACCTGTCTTACCTCTGTTAGAACCACTCAAGGTCCCGTCTCAGGCAGTTTTCAAAACTGTGGTCTCTTTAGCGAGGTTCTTGACCATCTATCTTTATGGAAGAATAAAATCCTGAGGAAAAAGGTCTTATCATAGAGGTGGTCTGTTTAAAGAGGTGGCGCTGTTTGGAAGGTTAAACTGCATAGCTTAAGATCACGCACTGTGCAAATTATCCCCCACGGAAGAAGCTCGTTAAATCAGATTCTTCGTTTGCTAGCTCTTACTGACCAGCAGGTCAAAGGTCACAGGTAAAAAAATGATGTGTCTGTGCGCCTGGCGGTTTTTCCGAGGCGTTTGTCACAGCCTAACAACCGGACTACGATTAGTCGCCGTCAACGACGTCATCGTCTTTGTTGACCTGATGAGAGTTTAACACGGCAGTGGGGAACTAATGGACGACCGTGTCATATCGCGGGATCACCGCTAAACGATCGGTGCCGGTAATATACGATGGTGTCAGCGGTTTGTAAAAAGCGGGGTGAGTGTTGTATACAACGCTGTCAGCCGTCTATTGACTGCAAATAACAGATTATGATGTTAATGATGGGGCCACACTGACCAGGTTTATGATAAACTATTACTGTCTCATTTTTTGATCAATCACAATCATTGTGTATGAAAAGTCTGCATGGAAAGCCACTATTTATCGGAGTGGATTTGAATTAGCAGATGCTTAAAATATTACCAGAAAACGTGTATATCATTAATCATATACAATTCAAAATTCCATCAAATCTAAGCATGCCTTGAAAGGATAAAAAACATCCATAATATCAAATATGTTAAAGAGGACAATGATTAAGTATTGGCTAACATTAGTCTTGGGTCTCTACAGGGAATCACTTTCGGTGTGTATATAACCTCGATTAAGACTATTAGAGTTCTGGCCTCAAATGGTCTTAATGAGAGGTGGTCTCCTTAGGAACGCTGATGGATAGGGATCTACTTATCTAGGTTTAGGAACAAGAATGGACTTATCATAGCAGTACTCTCTGAAAGTTTTGAATACGATAATCACTTCAGGAACTCCAAAAATGGTTTTCATTATAGAGGTTGTCTCAATATGTATGTAAAATTCTATATCTCGGTCCCTACGGGGCAATCAATCCTGGTGTAGTGGTGTATCACATACTCTTGCACACCACTGGGAAGCAGCACCTCCCACTTGCACAAACCATCAGGTGAGATTTTCCCCACTTTATTCCCTCCACAGGCAGACAGAATTTGCATTTTATGGCCCTAAATCTGTGGTCATTTATTAGTGATTTGTAACAAAGTCATAGCATTAGTCAGTCCAGCAGTGTCAAGTGTGGGAGGACTACATGCTTCATCACCAGATAAGGGAGAGATCGTGCTAGTCAATGGTCTACATCTTTTACTTATCAAATTATCAAATGCTTGAGAATTCATTTCTGATCTTCTCTCTCACACATCTATCTGTCTATCCAGCAGTCATTTTCCTCTGATTTTACTGTTTTCCTCTGATTTCACTATGATTCACTAGGAACCCTCAGTTTTATCCATAACAGTTTACCCACGGTGCTGCTATCGTGGTAGAAATATGCATCGTAGTGAGCAAGGTGTTAGAAAGAAAGTGGTGAAAAATCTTAGTTATCATTACTGGGTACATGGAAATACAAATGCATGACGTATTCTGATTCATGACTATTTGTGCATAAGACATGTAAAGCTGCTCATTATTGCAATTGATAATCATACAAAAAACTAAGCTGGGAGATGCAATTTGCTATGGTTATTGTTTGTGGCTGGTAGGCTTTGACAAGTGTTAGTAAGCGTTTCAGAGTATAACTTTCGGAAAATCATAATATTAAAAAAAATAAAAATAAAAAACGAGCGACAATGAAAACATAGTTTTTCAAGTCTTGTGATTGTATAGATTTATCAAATTTCACAAGAATTTCAACTCAGTACAAGCTGATTTTCAAATGTTCCAAATCAAACAACATGGATTTGGTCAGTATAATGATAATTATTATGATTGAAATCAGCACAGGTAACGACTACTTCAAATCAAATTACTTACACATTAAACCTAAGTGAAATTGTCAAAATTACTGGTTGTGGTAATAGAAAAAAACTGATATAAAGTGACCAAAAATTGACCATCTTATTTGGAGACGCAAAATGTCTTTATGGACCCGACTATAGCACTAATCGTACAATGATCTTTTTCTAATGGCCTTTACATAAAATTATCTTTGAATTAAAGTCAGATTTAATATCCATGTTCGTAAAAGTCGCTAACAGAAATGCTCTGATGGTCAGTATGGACTGGTCAAGCAAATGGATTCAGTGGCCGAGCAAATGGCCATAAAGGAGAGGCACTGTCATATAATTACATTCAGATTAATATCATTCAGATTTATGTTTCGTATTTTAAAAATGTTCATAAAATCTTTGCCTAATGTCCATAAGAAATGCTGGGAAACGCTGGGGACTAACGAAGATCAAGAGACAAGCTCTAACGTCTTTCACATTTGAACAGGTTTAAATAATATTGGTGCAAAAATTAATATGAGATACTATTACATACAGCAACGTACTTCGCACCGTTCTTAAAATCTCTAAAATATCTTTCGAATCAATCTGTTGACAAAGCATCACTTTGAATATTTGCAGTGTTAAACATGTTAAATAAACGACAATTGCCTACAGCCTAATGGAGCTTCGACAGGTCCACCTCACATGCAGATCCTAATCATTGGTCAAACCCCATCTAGAGCCGCCACTGTGGTCACTTTTCAAGGGTAATGGTCACTAGAAACATAGTATGCGGATCACATCAACCTGCCAGTAATGCACCTGACCAGAGGGAGGCTTGACGATGATGGGGATTTGTCACCAAACTGTGATTATCATACTTTGATTTAGGCCGATATGCTAGTCATCTGCTGGGACCTCTTGATACTAGTGACCAGATGACGCTGCAATAGTTAGTGCAAGGTTTATTTTGTTGAATATATAAAGAAGAAACTTGTGTAGCTCAACAAGTTGATGAATTTCATGTAAATAATTCCATTTTGCAACTAACCATTCAGACTTCTTTCTCTTCCATGTCCTTTACCTCACCACTTTAATTTATATATACAAGCAATGCCTAGGCACAGATTCATGGCAATTCAGCTATGACTCAAAGTACAGACAATAGTCGTATGATTAGACTCTAACTATGTACAAAATTGACTACGTTTTCAAATATTGAAAATAAAAATGCCTACATCACATTGAAACCAAATATCTTGGTTTGGAGCAGCAATTTGATGCAAATATAGAGACAGCCTAAACTGTTTACTTGATCTCACGCCCTGCCAGTTTACGGAATGCTTCTCCCACCAAGCCCCGGTAATCTGACCTAAAAACGTGACCACATCAGGTCATCAGTGGACAAACACGGAGCATGGATGGAGAAAAACGAAGCTCGTCTAAAATGTGCCCATTAAATATGATAAAGACGATCGCCCCAAAGTAAAAAACACAGGCAAATATAATAGCAAGCTGTCAGGAGTTGTGGGGCCATTGGAGACTTGGGGTCAAAAAAACAGTGACCAAGACTGACCAAGACTCACCACAGACTGAACACTGAGATTTCAACAGTTTGGACGTTTATTTCTATCAATTGCTTTCTTGCATTTTTTGCATTACTGAACTGAATATTGGCTTCACTTGTTTTACTATGTGGTAGTTTGTAGCACAACCACAATTATCGTAGACGGTAAAAGCCAACTGAGACTAATGAGTGGCCATTCTTTCTTTTCCATATATATGCATTATAGGTTTTTGACGTTATATAATCCAATATTCACGCTGTCATAGAAAAAAAGCTACATTTGTAGAATTTTATGACTGCTCACTGAATGCAATCTACTAAGAAAAATTCTAAGAATATTATAAACTTCAAATTTGAAAAAGATATCTCTCAAATGGATGCGCTATCTGTAAATCAAGAAACTAGGTCATTCTAACTAACTAAATGTCATCCATCAAAAGTACAAGGGGACAACTCAAGACACTGAAAAAGTCAGCGACAGGTTATTTTAATCCCCAAACCTGCAAGGTGCAGTTTAAGCTTACTGTCATGTTTCCTCATTTACAGCCAAACTAACAACTATGTCAAACAGCCTAACTATTGCCGATCATTACTATCTTTGGACTTACATTCCTCTATTATCAATAATAATAGGTCAATCTTGGGATTTGCCTATCACAAATATGTTGCGTCCAGTTTAGAATAACACTCGGTATAAAGATGTCATCAAATCCTCTGGTCATTCGATACAGAGGGTCACAAAATTATTGACCCGAAATCAACCTCTCACCCATTTGGTTTGTGGGTTTGTTCAGCAACAAGTGGTCACAGAGCCTTTGTCGCGCAAGATCTAGTCTGTCCCCCAGTACATCTATTCAGCTGACTAGGGCTGCCATTATGCAGAGGTTTAAACACTGTTGTTTTGGGGGATCACGGTTTATTTCTTAAAAGTGTCACCTAGATAATACAGTGCCTGTTCCGCCCAAATTTCTAACTAATGCTGTTTCAAATGGAAACCTGTAGAGAATTTTAATATGGACTGAAAATATTGGCATAGGCTCTCAGGGAATTCTCTTGGTAATTTACTGTGCATTCAATCTGTATAGTAAGGGGGTCAAATATTATCACAAAACATAAAAAGAACATTATCTGTGGTCATTTTTAATGGTTTTGCCAGTTATAGTTAATTGAATCATTAGGAGATTTGGGTGGTGTTGTTGTTCAGAATCAAGGTCTGCTCCATAAATCACTAAGACATCAGAACTTTACTGATTTTTCAAATAGCGGAGATAGGTTATTTTATTCTATTTTCTTTTCTTTTTTTTTTTTCAAAATGGTAACTTACAACACACAATGCTTCTGAGGTCCAGTAACATGATTAAAATTTACCACAAACATGCACATATATATAACAATGTGCACTTTTACGCTGTGAATAGAACATATTGAAGATCATTATTTTCTTCTTGTAACAGCTGACCTTGGCTGACGATAGTCAAAATTGACACAGATAACAGATACAATGTACCATAATCCCAGGGTAGGAAAATTTCTTTCCATTTATGGATCTCTTTAGCATTGTTGCTTTAAAAGTACAATTCAAGTATTCTGGTTCCGGTATTTGGCATATCAATCGCAGATACGAATCCCCTAAGATCCCAAATTGAGATGACCCCCCCCCCCCCCAAACACCCCAACTCCTACTTCCAAAATCTTCGATCTGTTTGAGAAAACATATGTCTCAACTTATCAAATGAATTTGATGCTTTATAATTGCGACTTATAACAAATTCAATTTAACCATTTTAAACTGTGTGATTAATAATCAAAGACAAGTCATTAATAAATCAAACTTGCTGCTTCCGTCACTGATTCTCATCTGCTACAGAGTATCATTGTTCTCATAAGAATTTGTCAATACAGAAACTGTCAAGGTGTCAACACCACCTATCACTTGCTCCTTCAAAATGCACAGAAATTTCCCCAGAATGGTCCAGACCTGTCAATGCCATTCTGATTTTAAACTCCAATGTTATTTTAATTGTATTTTACAGGAAGCAGCCAGCCTGAATAACCAAGGAGAAAAATAGCAAACTATCACCCACTTAACCTTTTGCCTTTTCCCATTTACTCCGACCTTTCAGTATATTTCGAAGTTGCTAATTTAATTTTAATATGACCTTGTGCATTCAAAATCCTGACATCTTGAAAGTTTTCCTTTTTAGAGAAGCTATCTTACGTAGACTGAGATGAGATATTTAGCAAGAAAAAAATCTAACCGGACGTTTCACAGACTGTAAAGGATCTATTGTTACAGTTTAAATTGGGCTAAGCTCATTATGGGAACTTAGTTATGAAATTAACACCTGTTAACTGGACAAAAACTATGTACAAAACTTTATTTTAAAGACGAAAATTGTTACAAAACTACAATAGGAGCTCTTTTGCAAAGTTCAAGAAATTTACCCCAAACAAGCACACATTGAGAAAAGAAAAACTAAAAAATTGAATGAGAAAGAAAAATAGTAAAGTTATTTACAGACTAAAAGTGATTGTTTTGCATCACCTTATTCATTTTCTAATGCAATTTTAACTGCAAAAAAAACAATGAAAGAAATTTCTATTATTATTTGTGTAACAACAATGTATTTCATATGCAGTACACCAGCCAACTAATATCAAAATCAAATATTCAGATTTTTAAATTGGAATGAGTTCAAAAATTTCTACGATATTTAATATGTATTTAATGTAATCTTAAAACCCCATCAAAGAACTCATCAAATACGATATCGCTCACTTCCAAATAGTTGCTGGCACAGGCTTGTCAATACCTTCTTATAAAGCATGATGGATCAGCTTTAGAAAGTAAGTTCCATGGTCAACCAAGCGAATTTGTAAAGCAAAGTTCGCTGATTTGACCTTAGACTGATGAATCTGAGTTTGCATCCATCAGTAACCTTCTCATGATGTAAAACACCCCATTTTTATCGGCAACATCTATACAGGGTGTGTCAATTTTATCCTATGATCTATACACAGAGTGTCAACAGAACAAGACTGATCATTCTTCTATCAATGAACTTTGCAGCTTTTTCTTTTAGTAAAATCAACATCAAAGACACTTAAAAATAATTTCAGTAAAACAGAATTGCATAATCTTACATTACAAATGATTTTCAGTGCATATGACAAGCAATCTGTCACATACTCAAGATCATCTGTTGGACAGATCTGGCAAAATGCTCTACACTAATTAGTTTTCCTAGCAACAAATTATACTAGAAAATTTTCTGATCATTTCAAACCACAAGCTGGTTGATAATTCTTATTTACTTTAGTTTACTTCGGATTCTTTACCTTATAACTCTGATTATGTTTAAGTTTAGTTCATGGTTTAGGTTAACTGAAAAGTATAATTTTTAGATTACAAAAAATTACATACAGTTGTAATGTTCCTGGTGTAATATGACTGACTATTTTAATCTTTATGTACTTTATTAGAGGTAAAAACAGTGGGAACTTAAAATAATTCTGGAAAACGTAAAATACACCAAAAAACATTTTCTCTTAACTTTTTTACGGATTTGTATATCAAAATGTGGACTGTTACACTGTCTTTATCTTGCTCTGCTCCGCTCCTCGAGAGAGACAGTCATCACACAATTTTATTGGACGAGGCTTGATGTCATTTTGGGGGAAATACCAACAACAGCCCTGCTTGGACATTGAGTTTCAGGGCGACTAACGTAGATAATAATAGTCTAGTCCAAGCTTGCTTATCATTTCAATTCTTTATTTACAACAGTAAAATTGCTGGTAAATGGTTTGAACTGTTGTATTAAGGCTGATAAAGTTTTTTATCTGTATATATTGTATTTATCTATTTTATTAATTCTATGGACTGGTTTCCGAAATAAAATACTTATAAAATACTTATAAATTATAAAGAACACAATGCGTTCGACATATACTTTGACATGTCTACCCTGCAAGTAATAACGTGCACCCCGGCGTTGCACCGCATAAACTTGTGCGGAGGTTGATGGATAGATTTAAAATGTTATCTTATTTTTAATATCTATGGATTTTCTTAACTATAATGATCCGTATATGCTTTTATATGTAATAAATCTAAAATATAAATCTACTGCACTGAGGAAAAATATTCAAAACAATGTTTGAAATCTGAGGGAATTCCCACTGGTTTCATCATGTGGTGACTGTCTTCATTTCAAGCAAGCCCACGGCGCAGAACGAAAAAGAGATGTCCAACAGTCTATATTAAAATAATGGCAAAAAACAACACATGCATTGTGGGTAATTTTGCAAATATGGTTACATTGTGACATGATTATTTGGCTATATTGTGATTATTCTTAGCAGGTAATAATCATTTAAAGATACATTTTAAATCTTTGCCGTTTTTAGCATGGATTATTATTATTTGGTTATACACTGTCATTATGTTAAGTAGAATTTTTAAGACAAAGATAATTCATCAACACTTTTACTCAAATAACCTTAATTAAATAGTGATATTGATAAAAATAAATGAGAACTATTTTGTTTATGTGAAGTTGTCTCTTGGACTGTTATAAGTCAAGTATATGAGTCGGTAAGAGGGCGCATGGAGGACTCGGGGTCAATTTCGCTTTCTGAAGCTTTTAAACTCATGGGAACATTGGAAGAAGTGAGAATGCCACAGAACAGAATCAACCGTGCTGGAATCACTGTGCTTGCCAATGCATTTGCTGCCAAAAAGAATTCACGAAATCTTGATTTGCAGGACAATATGTTTATACAAGTGAGTGCCAGTTCTATGGCCATGGCATTGCAGCACATGCAGAATCTAGAGTGATAAATTTTGGTGTCTTTTGCAAAACAAAGGCAGTCTATTAAGACAGGGAGAACTTAGGGTCAGTCAAAGAACCAGAAACTGAGGAAGTTTCTCAGAGTGAAGATGATGATAGGGAAGAATCACAATGCACCCCTGCGGGAACGGTGGAGTTGTTGCGGAAGATTTCTTTACTGTACCACCCACAAAGAATAGGTATAAACTGCGGCATTGAGAGCAACACTGGGTCAGCGATTAAAGTGCACTGAATGTAATATATAATGTAATGTATAATGTGACGTATCTTTATTTTAATTTTCATGTTATATTTACGTTGTACTGTCTTTTTAAAGACAATTTATATTGTTAATAAGTAAAAAAAATATCATTGTTATATATATGTTTTTACTCCAAATGTGTGTTTTTAACATTAGCTTGAAAAATCTGTGTTCTCAATTTCCAATTTTTAATTAATATGCAAATAACACATCATGCCGTAACTGGGTTTATTGTGACACCCCGGCCCATGACCAAAATAGAAAATTCTATTTTCAGCTAATTAATTATTTTTCCCAACACCAAAACATCTCCATGACGTGATGATAGGTATATAGTCTACATTAATGAAATTGTACAGAAAAAAGCCAAATGAACATAAAACTGCGTTTGAAGGTCTAAAGAGTACAATACTAAGAACATTTATTTATGTGCGTAGCTATAAACACAGCCATCATGCATACACTTGTAATTAAAATTATGATTATTATTATTAAAACAAGTTTGACCACAGAGATGTGCTATGTCTCGTGGTTTGTACAGCTGTTGGTGTATGGTACCTGCTGAAGAAGGTAAGCTTGTAATTTTCATGAAGGTCATGTAGGCTTAATTTTCAATGACCATCTGCTATGTTTTATACTAATTGCTCAATATCTAAATATGATTTGTGCTAAAAATATGAATAGAAACGTTCCTGGTTAAAACATTTTGACAGGAAATTTTCAAATGTTCAAGTTGAGATTTTTTTTAAATTTGACCACAATATCTGTGTCTCTGACCATGTCCAGCCATACACCAGGTAGCAGTCCATCTGATTTCCTCTTTGATCCACAAGCCAAAAAGAGGCCCTGACTGACAGTAGCTGCTGACAAGACTAATTAATCACTAAAGGGTGGGGCAAAAACATCTACACAGGCAGGAGTTCTCATAGAGTTGCAAGTTCTTGTGCTAACAGGCGAAACACCTCAAAGACAAGTATGGCATCAGCTTCATCAATGCTTCTAATACATTGATTTGATCATTTCAGATCAAATTCGAACCTCTTAGGTGGATGATCGATTTGCTGGATGATCTTGTATTCAATAATCAGCTATACCAGTTGGTTAATTAATGATCAAAATAATAAATTTGAAACATACAGTACATATGGAAATGATTATCACAAAAAATAAAATACAATGAGCATAATCTATATTCAAACTGATCAAGTCATGGCAGAAATGTTGACTCTAACCATATCATGTCACATATATTTCCCATTTTTATGTCATAACCACCTATAGCTCCAGCTCATGTTCAAAGCAACACGGAACCCTGTAAATGAACAAATCACGAGAGCCCAAGACAAAACAGGTGATGAGCAGCAGTCCTGTGGTCATCTTACGGTCATCAAAAGGCTGACTGATAATCAGCTGTCTGCCCGCATTACTCCACTACACTCACAGCACCTCAGTTTTATGCTCAGCCTGACAGCTCACCTTTGGGTAGAAAAAACAAACTTGTGTTTTATGAGGTGCTGAGTAGATGATGGTCATTTCAAAGGAGAGACTTGTAATAAAGTAGGTCGCTGGGGGTCGGAGGTCACAGCAGGTGGAAGAAGAAGTAGTAGAGGGAGGGAGTGTGGTGATGACAGGCGAGGAGGGAAATTTCTTTTTGAAGCCAGAACAAAGGTGGAACTTGTTAGGAACTCAACCCAACTAGCTTTTACAACTGTTATTCAGTCTTACCATGTAATTCTTTTTACAAAAATGTCAAATAAATATCCCAACTAAAACATTCGATACATATATATTAGGATAAGTGAAAATTGAAATCATTGAACAATGGAAGATAAAGCATGTTATTTTTACATATGTCTCAAACCATTCTCATTATCAAGGTTATTGAGTAAATTAAAATGTCCAGTTTCAGAAGTCTTCTTGCTCAAAAATGGTAAGCACCATAAAGTCTGACGCAGATTCAGAATTCATGCATCTAAATTTACCAGTGTCAATGTGACCTGCATGTACTTAAAATGAAAACAAAGTCAGAAAAACACGAAATGAATACAAAAACCCAAACGGAAGTTCATTTTATATACAGAGAAGATCACAGAATGGCCAGAGCATCTGATAAAAGTGTGCCAGGACATGCCATAAAATTATACAAGACATGCATTGACCACGCTGAAATCAAAGACTCCTGCTGCATGTGCTTGTGAATGATGAATTGGCAAGAAAGCATAAGTTATTGCTGCAATAAACTGGGTAAAAAAATCTGTACAAAACAGTGCTGTTACCTGACGCCAGCCAGACACCTTCTGTTTGAACAATACAATAAGGCAATGCAATTACATATGTAATAAAATGGTAATATGACGCTAAAAGCATGTAAAAAACTTGTAATTGTATAGTAATTTGATAGACGGCTGCCATCTTGGTCTGCTGGCCGTTCAGACTTGACATTCATCGCTGCGTGAGCGACAGTTCAAAGCGAGCGAGGCCTTTTGATTTCTGCTTGGTCAATACGGATATTGTACAATTTTATAGCATGTCCAGACATATATTGATATTAGATACGATAATTGCACGTTAATTGCATGTTTTGATGCACGTGCGAATGCCATACTGGTGGCATGACCTGACGCTGCAAATTTTATTTTTTTCCTCTTTTGAATTTGATCATATGGGGCAAAGGGTGCTCACTATCTCAGGATGTTATTGGAATGCTAATTAGACATCTATTGATCAGCTTAATTTAGGGCAAAATTTGACAGTAAAGTTCCCACTCACACATTATTGTAGGTCATAAACTGTTTTCAAAAAAAGGATAACCGTAAAAATCTAATTCAACTACTCAAATCAATTAGATATATGTATATTGATAAACAAATTTTGAAAAGCATACACAAAAACACACACAGTATCTTATCTAGTAAATTATTACAATCTGAAGCTATTTCACAAAAAACTGGATCATAAGCAAGCATGATATTGGCGTGATATTGCTGGTCCAGAGCACCTATTACAGAGCAGTAAAAATGCCACCTGCTTCGGTGACCATAGTCTCTGTCAGCTCGGTTGCTCATGCCCACATTTCATCATAATAAATACTGTGTTGGTTGGATGACAAAGGCTATACTGACACACCCCCTATTATCTTTGACAGCTCAAAATATGTAATGTGCAAAAAAGTCTAACTGGCCAGCCCTCCCCCTGCAATCTTATCTCCCTCTCTGACAGGTCGTCAACCGCAAAACACAAACTCAACGAATTCTTAACTTTATGAATCTTAGTCAAGCTGTCATTTTTTTTCTCAGAAAAATGTTAAATGAAACCAGTTTTTTAGCAGTTGAAGACCCAGTGAGAATTTCTATGCTTCACTGAGTTAAATAAACAAGATTCTGAACATTTTGTCACTTTTGAAAGGTGGTTTTATACTGTATGTAACAGAAAAGATTTAATTTCTATGCTATACTAGTCTGTCAAACATTTTTGTGCATATATTTACAAAACTGTTGATGACACGAAAGTCACAGAAGTAAAAACAAATTACTTTTCATTCAAAATTCTAGCAATTCCTAATAAGTCACATTACACCTGATGCAGACATTCATGTTACTTAAAACTGTCTTTTTTTTAAGCACAAAATAGCCACAAATCAATCAAAAGTGACCAGCGTTAAACGTTTTTACGCCCCACCTGACTTATATGGTGACAACTTGCTCTTCTCCAACAAACTTTATAGCAGTTTAATGTATTACAGTAACAGCTAATCTCAAACCTTTACAAAAACGAGATTGATTTTATTTTTTTAATGCCTGTCTGGCCCCTATAATAGTATCAAACTAGTCGTCTTTTTTTCAATTTTAATGGTTATACCATGTTACTGGAGTCGATTTTTAACAGCTTTCCACTTCAGGTTGGCAGAAGATTTCATGGAAAATGAAGTTCTGTCAGAGTCAATAGAATTTTATGTCTTGTCACAAACATGTCAGTTGCTGTACAAATAAAAATCCTTTCAAGCAAAACTCTTTGTCCACACAGATAATTCTATTAGTTTGGTAACTGGCAAAACTCTTAAAAAGCAATTTTTCGATTCCCATTAGTCATAAAAAATATAGCAAATCTTAACAAACTTTTTTCATATATTAATTTGTAACTGAGCTGATACTTGGTCTTATTCAGATTTAATAAGATGCCAACCAAATGACCAATATAAGTGATCTCAAAAGGTCAGTTTTAACAGATTGGCTAAACAGTTACCCACCAAACTCAGTCTGTCACCAAAAATGTCTTTTGGACGAAAATGAATTTTTCACCTTGCCCTTTGACCCACTAATTCCATCTAGGGCTTCAACTTTTCTGTCATGAAGTGTTCTATCTAGAAATCGTTTCAGTTTTCAAACAATACTTCTGGGTATAATGCATGATATAGGAAATTCTATCCGATCCGCTTACTTTTTATTAAAATTTGAAAAATAGCTTATCTTTTTAATCAAACATTTTAGTTTAAATGTTGCCAATAAAGTTGCATATTTTTTGTATCAGTACCTTCATAGTAAGATTCAATTTTTCATTCACTAATCATAGTCATTCATAAAAAAAGTAAAACTGTCTGCCCAGATTCAATATGTATGATCTGACGCTATTGTAAAGTTGCATAATTTGAAAACAAAAACAACCTAAAAAAGAACGTTTATTCAATGTATCTCCTTTACTACAGGAGCAACAATAAACTGCTTTGGTCATGGTGTTTGTTGAATACATAGTGGTTCTACTGTACAAAACCCTATCCCAAATCTATCACATGTGCTAAAAATAATTATTTGATATCAATATCTTGTGTCATATTTTAAACTTCGTATAATAGGACTACTTCAGACTCATTTCAAATTTCACAGAAAATCAAACACAGAGGCACCTGCTACCCACGTGAACAAAATGCTAAATTGAAAAAGTACAAGACAAAGACAATACATTAAAACAAAAGTATAGTCAGACAAAAGAGACAAAGTTTCAGATAAAAGGCAGAGATCAGGATTCAACGTTAAAGTCTCAGCTGCCACCCAGCTGCTTTAATGACCTCCCAATGAGGAATTGTCGAGACTTATACCCAGAAATGGCATCAATGCAAGTGCTATCAAATTACACTAACTGGAAAATAATATGGTCACTTGCACAAACAAGAAATAATACTGATTGGTCATTGAAATAAGAATGCGAGCAACAGGCTTTTGGTAGAACGCAACTCGCATCCCATTTCACATTAAACAGAAACTTGAAGCCCAATCCATGAAGCCACAATTGTCATATTATTTTTTAAATATCATGTGCTTTAATTAAGTATGTCAAAGACAATTGTGTCTATTTCTGGCACATTATTATCAGGTCATTTGAAATGGATTTCATTGTATCTATACCCAGTAACCCTGAACATTCAAGTAAAATCCTATGGGCCTTTAGCCTGACACTCCCATAATTTTGAGGCTGGGCTTTACCTTGAGCAATCTTTACAGTTGATTGAAATCTAAATATTTGTGATACTTAATTGAAATCATTTTGACAGTGTTTTCAGGTGAGGATGGGCCATTCTGTGAATGTTCAATGCATATAATGTTCAAAATATATAGTAGAATTTGCTGTTACTGTTACTGTTTGCTGGGGGTTTTTTTACCACTAGATAACTAGAGATAATTGATTTCAAATTTTTTTTTTTTTTTTTTTGTGAATATATTTTCGTATCTTGAAAGCATAATCAGCATAGTGACAAAATTACATTATTATATAACTGTTCCATTATATTGAACCCTGTGTTAATGAGAAATGTCATTGTAACTGAATCTAAGTAATCTTAATTATCAAGCTTGACTGTTCATACTCAGTTATCGGCATATTAGAAACTTTCCCATGTAATGTTTACAAAGTCTCCAGTTAGTTCAAAAAACAGAACCAGAAAAAAACACAAAAACCAATCTTGACCTTAAAACATCTAGGCAGCAAAAAACACATGAAAAGATAACACTTTTGAAAAACTTCAAGAAACAAATGAAAACAATAGCGATAACGGTGCGTCAAGTGCCTGAGACAATTTATTCCTGGAGATGACCCGCCAGATCTTGACCTTGAGGCAAGATATCAGCTGTAACAATGAAGAGACCATCGAGGCTGACTGTGAGGGGACTCTACATCTTCTGTTTGGTTTGCCTCTTCACTTCATCTTATTACCATACAGACTTCTGTACAAGTTAATGTCTTGATAGACATTCGTAAAATGAAAACCATATACATTGTATTAAACAGTGTTCACACTCTTGCTCAAACCATGGAGTAACACATACTGACAGATGCTGTTATTGTTCTTTTGCTTGACATTACAGGACATTTTTCTCATTCCGTTCTTATGCATGCAGCAAACTTCATATGAAATTTGAAAACTATGTATGGACTAACTATAGTAACATCATGCACAAAAGGGTCCATACACTTGAAAGTCATTGCTCTGATTCCAATCCTGCAATCTTAAGGAGTTATATGTAAATGCAAAATCACAAAGCTGAACACATATGTGATTGACTCATTTCTGAGAACATACTTTAAAATTTGGTGCTCGTTCTATTATCAAGTGGTCAGCATAACGGTTAAGTCATTTTCCTCTATGTATGACAAAGTCAACATATGCAGTCCAATGGCTTTGATATGGACTTGCACATGACTTCACTAAACAAACCAGCCGAATCGAGTGCGCATCATAATTTAAATGATACGTCAGGATAAATGGTCATTATTTCTAGGTGACTTTTCATCAAAGTACTTTTTTCAAACATATATGTTTTGAAGTTGTGCTTCGAGGTCATCATCTGCATTTAAAAGCATGATTAATTGTTTAATACCAAGGATATTATAAGATGAATATGGGTTTTGCTGAGATTACACTGAAAGTTAAAGAAATGATAGTAAACATTTACTTTGCACCACACATACAGGGGGCCACATAGGGATAATCATGATATAAGTGATACATGATGATAAAAACATCTTTTCAACAGGTTTGAAAAAAAGCATCCCACAATAGCTACAGAAGTAACACAAATAAAAATAATGCTCAGCCAAAATAATATTTGTCCTGTGAAGCCCAGTATCAATAAACACTGCCTTTTCCATTGCAAGTGTAAGGAAAAATATATTCATATTCTCCACATTTAATATTTATTATACCTTTAAATATAAGGTCACATGATTTTGCATAGTCGAATGATTTTCGCAAAAGGTACCATGCAATTCCAACGGCAGACGTCACAATTATCATTGTTAAGATACGTCCCCCGTCCAAGTTAGGTCTGACGAAAATCATTCGGTTTACATTTCTCGCCTTAGTGTGTTTTGTTGGGTTTATACCGGCCTCTTATTGCGTAGTATTTAAATTGCTCTACACACTTTCATACGCTGTTTAAATGATATACATACACAGATCACATCATATTGCTTCTAGACATTTGTTCGACCACTGAGGAGAACCTTTAATTGGTTCCTCAAAAAGTTTGTGAATAGAACCTCTAAAATGTTTGGGTGGAGCAATCTTGTAAAGCTTATTGAAAATCATATTTGAAAAATGGGAGGTTGAACTTTAAGCTCCGCATGATAAAGAAAAGATTAAACAAAACTCTTCTGAGTCACTTCAATGAAATTTTCACAAGAAAAAATTCTCTAGCATTTATTCATTTATGCATAACCCATTAACAAAAGGACATTTCCAGCAACGACAAAGTTAACTTTACAAAAAGAAAGAGTAAACCCAACAAAAGGTTCATATGCTAAAAGGTGACTCATCTATTGAATGTTGATAAAGAAATTATGAAAATTAGTGGTGATGCCCTCAGGTATGATGGTCACTCCACCCTAAAAAATCTTGTTTGATTAACCATTGTTACACAAAATACAATGCAGTATAAGGATGACGGCAATGCCTAAAGATGGTAAAAATTGACAACAAAATACTTTTCAGAATTTAAGTCAGATTTTTAACAAGTAGCCTGGGGAGAAGGCGTAAATAGTGACCTCACAGGGAGCTGGCTCTATTGTAATTCACAGCATTGGCCAGTTTTATATAGGTTATTTTTTGCATTTAGAATTAACGAGAAGTTAAAACAATTTGTAATATAAATTTATAAATGGAAAACAAAACAAAGCTCAAGTAATGCTTAGGAAAAATATTCACGAAGAAGAAATAATGTGGTCAAAAATACAAACACCTGAAAACATGAAGTTAAAAATATATTTTTAAATATTTCTGTTAATTTCTTAATTCATTTAGTATGAATTTAACTGGCATTGCTGATATCAATTAAAACAACGTGGTGACTTATTAAAATTCAGTCTTTTAAGTGTCATAAATGATGAAAAAGGGGCCGGTAAGAATGAGATAAAGTGATTAGTCCTGGAATGTGAGAGCTGGATGCAAGAGGACAGGTGCCTCATGCAGAACTACTCATACAAAACTAAACTGTTACAACTATTACACAAATCACACATATTATACATACATTGTACATATATCATCTAAATGAACTACTCAGAATTTTTTTTTTTAATGGGAGCATCATTAATAAACCAAAGAAGAATAAGATCAACACCATACAGTTAAAAACAAAATGGTTAGAATTGAAAATACAGAGAAAATCATAAAAACTTATCATCAATCAATAATCCTCTGTACATTCCTAATCTATTCTAGCATTTAGAGTGCTAAAAGTGCACTTTGAAAGTTATTAGGGTAATACTGATTCGTACCAAATGACCTGTGATCAGCGGAATTCCCAGGGCTTTCTCAGCATTATTTTATGGGTGGATTCCTCCCTGGGTAGAGGGAATCCCAGTTATGCATCTTATGTTTTACATAAGGTTTTTATTGCCCAATAAACATAGTTACAATTAAAACACTGGACACCCCAATTGGGGATGTTGTTTTCATGTATGAAGTTTCTCAGTGAGATGGTATGTCAGGTATGGGAATGCGCTGGTTTAAAGGGGAGTTTTATGACTTTACGTCATATCATTTGACACAGCATGATGTGAATTTTCATATAAACGTTTTGTGATGATTTGAACACATTAGTTCAATTTTTTTTAAAATACCCAAACACAGAGCATATCATTAATGAACACATGCAAAAAGTTGTGCTATAAATAGTCCTTACCTTCAACACTAAATAAAACTGAAATAAACAAGATCAGATGATGATTAATTCTTTAGACCAAGGAAAGCAAAACTCAGAATTAGAAAACAGAAAATGTCAAATCTGATATTTTACACTTTGCTAAGGTGCTATAATATTTTTGTTCACTCCCATCTAATGCATTATTGCATTTTCTCTATCTATGTCAAAAACAAGAAGGACAACTTCCAACAAACTTGACTCTCAGAAAGATCTATTAGCAACCATTTCAATCCCTGAGGAATAATATTGCAAAAAGTCACTTAGGGTGATTAACTAGGCACAAAAAGATGCGACCAACTAGTTCCGCTGGGCTCCCAGAGCAATTAACTGGCAATGAAAACACAGTGAAATTGCACGGTGGACTACTAACAACAAACTGAGGCGATCCAGAAAAGATCTTGAGCCTCCGGGCATCATCAACACCTATATAAAACTTGTCGCTCCACCTCACCAGAATAAAGCCTCACATTCACAAAAACTACTCACGGGCAATAGGTTACCAATGTTTGATTTTTACCAACAATTTATGGCAAACGTTTGTCTTTAATTTGTTTCTTGGTTCTTGGTGGAGAACTTAGAAGTTTTATGGTTGATTAGGTTGGTTGATTAGGCAAGGATTTAAAAAACAAAACAAAAAAAAACCTCTGAATTTTAAAAAGATACCTTTCGGGGTCTGTGTCACAGCAAATATTCTTGGTGCTTTCTTTTTTGGTGGTTTATCCTTTCCCTGTGAACAAAAAATCATGTAATATCCATTTAACTGAATGCAATGGTATATAATAATTGAATTAATTAGTCTTCTCCCCTCACCCAATTCCACCACCTGCCTAACTATGAAAATATGTGTGGGGTAACAGTTTCAGAAAATGATTACAGTCCTCAAAAAATATTAATAAAAAAAATAAAATAAAGAACACAGGATTGGCTTTCAAACTTCAAACACAGTAATTATTAAGAATGGTTTGTAGACAATCATGCCTCTGCAAAATATGTTTCTAAAATTTCATGATTTTGACTAGAATGAAGTGAAGAAACAAAATAATTTGAGATTTCCTCAATGTTGTAAATAACCAAACGATTTTAAACAAATTAAAAATAAGATAATCTACTTCAAACAAATTAAAAATAAGATATTGAGAATTCACTGGGAAATATATTTGTTGTATATAGTACCAAGAAATGTTTAACTGTTCATCATTTTTGTGATCTAGTTGATAATCGTAGGTCAATGTTGAAACCATGGACCAAGAATCCGTAGACATGAGTTTTGCAACTACGGTTTGGTACAGTATATGTATCAACAATCAATTAGCTAGTTCTCTTCAAGTAGAGAATCCCTTGTTAGGCTTATGGTTAGAAAATGAGGGTTCAGTCAGGTTGGAAGGTTGGACGCCCAATTAATCCTTTGTAGTGAAATACTTCTCACCCATCCCATCTCACTCTTGTAATGAAGAGGAACCCCCAACACAGGGCTCTACAATAAACTGTCCAAGACATGTCAAAATAGCTGTTGGACAAATAAATTCGCCAAATAAATTCTAATAAGACACTTGTCAGATGGAGCAGTAGTTTTATGCATGTAATTTTTTTACGCAAAAGCACCATATAACAAAGCACTTACAGTAAATATTTTCAAGGGTACCTACATTTTGCTAAATTTGTTACACATAAATTTTGTAACACAAAAGCAACAAAACAGAAAAGACCCCCCAGTATATATAAATTTTTTATACAACAAAAACAAAATGTGCTGAAAAGTTCAAACCCGTACAGCACATAATTTAATATAATCATAATCTCCCAAAGGTATCTTATCAACATATATCTTATGCACATATTATGATCTAAAATGAGCAAGACAAGAGCCCTAATCAGGTATTGGGTTTAGTGGTCCACTGGCTGACTCATGACTGGACATTGAGTGACATGAAAATTACAATTAAGGGATTACAAAGATAGTTTTTTGTGTGTTGATCTTAAGAAGTAAACTTTGTGAAGTTCGAAGGTCAGGATTAGCCACTGACCCACTCATATTGACAAGTAAAACATTGTGGAGGACGTGTTATAAGTTTTGGCAACTTGTCCTAAGGCTTTTGATGAGTAGCAAAGTATGGTCAATTTTACATACACGCAGATCCGTCATTCTGTCATGAGTCTTCAGACTAATACACATACGATACAGGTACAATTTAGTTCCATATCCTTTTTCAGAACATGTCATGAAATTAAAATATTCTTGTCTTCAAGTGTTGTAGCCTTTAAAACCATGGAAACTATATAATCCCAAGATGTGGGGCCTCATCATCATTGGTCATCTCGGAAATCTGGGATGGATAATCCGTAAGAGACCATTCAGTATTTATGAGTGTGTGGTACGACTTTAATGGGGGCCATGAACTTTTGTCACAATGTTTGAAGGGGGGCGGGGGGGAGAGGCTATTAATTTTTTTTCACACTTTTGAGGGGGGTGAAGGACGTTTTCAAATTTAAAGCTGTATGCTATAGTTTTGTGAATAACCAACAGCTTTAAAAACGCACTTGCTTGAAAACGAAAGTGTCCAGCAATTCGGGCGTGCATGTATATCGTAAGTACAAAAGTAAGCAACAGTATGCAATTAAAGCTGTATTTTATTAGCTTTCACATTTTCATTTGGTTTCTTTCTACTGTAACATCTATAAAAGAAGTTCGTCGCTATATACAATTACTTTTCTTTATTTAAATGAGAAATTTGGATGTTTGATTGACTTTTACGTGCTTTTTGTCCAAATAATTGGCGCACGCATCTATCCATCAAAAAGGATTAGCGATAAGACACGATAATTGCATTAACTGTTTGGGGGGGGGGGGGCAGAAGCAATTTTTATCACATGAAATATATATTGAGGAGGGTCACCATTTTTTTCTCAGAGATTTGAGGAGGCTATAGTTTTTTTTTCCCACACCAATATTGCAAAATCCTCCCACCCGACCCCTCATGACATAAACGCTGAATGATCCCTGAACGCATTACTGGCGTAACCGGGCCGATCGGAAAGAATAGTCTAATAGAAAGTTGGGAAAAAAAACGATATGGCAAAGGTAGTGAAATGGTTCAAACAATACAATTAGGTGACATTCTAAAAAAAACTACATTCGATGATGTACACGTTGATTGAGAAGGATAACGCATACCATTCTATATTTGGCAGATAACCCAATACTGTATTTTAATATATTTTAATACTTTACAAAATGGCCGCGAATGTTGTCATTACTTACACACGATTTTGATTGGTGGATGACGATTGATTGACAGCGGGTACCTGTAAGTGAGACCGCCCTGTGAACTAAGGGTGCGTTTAGTTTTCAAAATAGTTCATGGATACGTTATGTTTTATTTTTTGTAATGTATTATTCATAGCAAAATGGCGTAAATCAACGTAATATTAATATAAAATGATGATATTTATGATAAATTGTATTGACCTGCTGCATTTACAGACGTTTTAGTTACGTTTGAATTAAATTATGTGCAGTTACAAATATCTCGTTCGTTGCGAATATTTTGGCTCACCCTATAAGTTAGTCTCAATCAAGCAGACCCACAATTGCACTACTTGACATGGTTGATGGAGGCTACCTCTAAGTGTTTTGACGTTTCTATAGTAACTAGATGCTTTAAACGGAGTAAATATTTCACCTCCAAAGTTTATTGGTTGAAAATAAACATTTGTCTGTTATATTACTCCCTAGTAAGTACACAAATATTCAAGTGTATGTCAAATTTCTATTTAATAATTACAAATTTAGTTGACTGTAAATCTAATTTTGAATATTTTGCATTGTTTTATTTTCCAATAATTTTAACTTCGCAACTATTTGTTATCTGCATCCGGTTTTTAGTGTTTACTTTTTGCAAATATTACAAAAAATAGAAACTCTCCATATTCTGTCCATGACTTGCAGTCATTACACTAAAGAGCACAACTACAATATTTTCTTAACTTGTTTATCTAGTTGTCGACGATGGGTGACATAGATGAAGAATTATTAGAAGATTTGTATGCTTGGGTAGATCAAATACCACTATCCAGACCCAAGAAAGATATTAAAAGAGATTTTGCAGATGGGGGTAATTTAAAACAAATTAATCACTAGAATTCAAACCCACGTTATTATCATTGTTCAACATAAAGAAATGTAGAGAAAATGTTCAAATTATTGGCAGTGCTCAAGTGTTTTGCACTATAGCTATCAAAAATACTAATTAGCAATCACTAAACAATTATTTATTTACTGTACGATATGATTATGTCCACTACTTCCCATTTTAATGTAAAACACACGTGTTACCTTGAGATAGATGTATGGTTTGGTGCCAATAACTTAAGCACTTCCACTATATAGTCTAATATTATTCAATAAATATTCATTTATCTTTAATATATGTAATCAATCAATATTATGTATCAGTTATTTTAGTAAAATTTTTACCTAATTACTAGACATTTTTAAAAAAATCGCTTAACATGAAACGTTTAAAACCACCAGTAAGATCGGATTCGGTTGCTTGCTCTTGCTAGTAATTTTTATTTTCAATATCAATAATTTTGATGGAACGATTCATTTTATCTGAAAAGTCCTTTTATGTGTATTCTGTCCAATAATAAGCTTATATAAGATATGCTGCTAAGTTGTTCTAACGTTTTGTTTTAATAAATCAACATGATTATTAGTGGTTTTACTACAGCTAGTTTTAAATGTATTGGGTGACAGTGGTTGTATGTTGTTTGTTTCTAACTGGTGCTGGTTTCTAGTGTTGGTGGCCGAAGTGGTGAAGCATTATCTTCCCCGTGTAGTGGAGATCCATAATTATCCGCCAGCAGGGTCCTTAGACAAAAAAATCACTAATTGGAAGTTGTTAAACAGGTACTAACATCTTTAGGTCATGACTCTTGATTTTTGTATGAATTCTTTATAATAGTACATGGAGTTTTAGATGTGTTGTTCTTGGTTGAGGTAAGCAGCACATATTGATAGAATGAATGTTCAAATTTATAGCATTTGCAATGATTTTTCCATTTAGACTCAGATTTTACTCTCAGTAGTTGTGTGGGACTCATTTTATTATGACTGGACAGTGTCCACATGATTTTCATTATGGTTAGATTTTAGTATTCTGAGTACCGGTAGTTTATTTGATTAGTGTTAAAATTTGAGCTTTGTGTAGAAATATTTGGATATTGTGGTGTAGTGAATCATAACTTTGATCTTCATTCTATCAATTTGTGATTATTTCTGGCAGTGTTAGTGGCAGAAATCATCAAATACTTTTTGCCCAAAATGGTGGACACTCACAATTACGTTTCGTCATCTGCCATGAAAGTGAAACAGAGCAACTGGCATATTCTTCAGTGGTATGTACTACAAATTTAGTGGTGCATACATATATTGCTTTGAATCTTTTTTTCCTATATTATGTAATCAATGTATGCACCTTATTTTTCAATGAAATTACTGTGAGGTTTTTGTTTGTTTGTTTTCCTAAAATTTTAAAAATATTGTGTACTTTGATAGTAAAATTAAATGCTTTATCAGATTTTTACAAATATTTCATGATACCCTTTACATATAATAATTGATGTCGATGCAAACTACATCATTGTTTGTACTGTAGAACCTCTCTATGTTGGATACTGAACTGCTCCTGTTATACATGATAATTCTCTCGTTTACAACTTCTTTGAGCTTAAAATGATTTTATCTTAATTTCTATTTTCTTTTTTCCCATCAATTTTTGATACCTTGTCAATAATCCTGGATCTTTGTCAGTCTTCTGCTTATTGGTAATATTAAAACTGCTCAAAAGAATGTGTAAACAAGATAATTCGTACCTCTATTTAATTAGACCACCCAAGGTACTGGCCACAACTGGTGTCAATAGAGGTGGCCTCTAATATGGAGGTTTGCTGTGGTCTCTTTATGAAGGCTTTGGACTGCTAAAAATGGTCTTATTATAGAGGTGGTCTCTTTATAGAGGTGGTCTTCATTGGAGGTTCTACTGGACTCATGTGCAAGACTATTGCTGTATAGACCAAACACCATGTTACATTTTCTGCCTCCAGGAAAGTGTTCAAGAAGCTGGGTTTTGAGGTGGGTGAGGATGTCATCAAGAACATCTGCTCTGCCAAGCCGTGGGCTGTAGAGCAGTTCCTTATGATGCTCAGACGGAAGATCGACAGGTAAGCAGTATGCTGCGTGCAGGGGGCATCACCAACACCTAGAATCATAATTTTTTTTGTATTACTAAATTTGCAGTTCAATGCACATTCAATATTTTGCATAATTGTGAGGTAAGGAATAGCCTCATATACCCCGTAATGGCATTTTCAAAATACTTTCTTGATCATTTGTTTGCATTGCTTTTTAAAAATTTCAGCTCTTTTGGTTGGCACATTGTTGATGACTTTCATATATGGAAAAAATATACTCTCTCTCCTCCTAGAGCCTATTCTCGTCATTCATACCACCCATAGAAACAACCCACTAACATTAAAAAAGCCATCCGAAATCAAAACCAAAAACTTGATAACCGTGTTATGGAATATAACTGTTATGAGTTTATCTAAGTTTTTGTCAAAGGTACAATTAATTAGCTCAACAATGATGTGCCATGGGCATAATTCGAACAAAAAGTAAGCTGTTGTCTGTAATAAAAGAACAAAGATAAAAAGTGCTAATTTTGTAGGCACCTGTATGAGTCTCGGCGTGGGTCACTGACTGAGGATACTCTGGGTGATGGGCAGAGACAGTACGACCAGATGACAGAGGCTGACAGGGGATACATTGGTGAGAGCCTTGATCGCCACCAAACTCTATGAACCCGCTTTACACGACGTTCACATTGACACACACTCGCATGGTTATTACTAAGTAATTGCTAATGAACATATCAGACCTTTGATACAGTTCATGTAATATAAGTAGAGGTCAGACAATTCAGTTAGGTTTTGTTTGGGTTTTTTTGCTTACTAAAAGTGGACCAACCTGTTAATTGACACTGGAGTTCATTCTGCAACTTACTTTATACATACAAATGTTTTATCCAGTACGCAATGTGTAGATGTGCGTCCCGCCTCCAAGACTCATTATTTTTCAAATTAAACAACAAAATAAAACAAGCACAGAGAAGAATATCGTCAGACATATTCCATGGTGCTGAATGACATATGACAATTAGATGAATGTTAAATGGAACAGTATTTTTTACATCAATCACTATATACATTGAGTATTAATATTTTATGTGATTCACATGTGATATTTCTGCTGATGTTGTTTTTTCCGTTTTTCTTTTTATTGTAAATATTGCTATATATATTTTATATGGAATGTACTTAATTTTCTATCTGAAATAAATAATGAAAAAAAAATACACTGTAAGTAAATTAACCGTCCATTTATTTTGTATCCAATTCTCAGCCAAAACATACCCGATGTTGGTTAATCGACACAACCATCTGACCTCTACATCTAAGCCAATCAAATACATTACACTTTAATAATTTTTTGATAACAAAATTGTTTAATGTTATCACAATCTTCAGAATATATTCAAAACAATTTATAATCATCTGGTATACTTGTACTTGATATTCAAATTCCTATTTCTTTTTCTGCATGTTATTTATTTATTTGCTTTTAAATGATGTTATGAATTTATAAGTGTGTGTGTGTTACTAGTTTGTATATACACACACACATAGTGCTCAACAATGTATTGGAGCAATTATATAATATAGAATTTATACATAAAGACACATATTCCTTTTACATGTAAAATGAACACATCATAGTGACATGACTTTCTTAAAATTTTCTATCTCTATGTTACTATGTATATTTTTTTTTAATTAATGATATGTTCCTATGTATATAAATTTCTAAAAATAACGAATTTTTAGTATATTTAATTACTTGATAAATAATCATAATTATCAATTGATTATTTTAATTTACCATGACACTAAGTTTTGTATTAAATTATACACTGTGTATTGCGTTTATCTTTTATTTTATGTTTTGTATTAAATTATACACTGTGTATTGCGTTTATCTTTTATTTTATTATTTTTAACTTACTTTTTGTTCAGGAAAGACACCAAGTTCAGAAAAAGTCAAAGAGTAAGTATCATGTTATGTACTTATTATCTTCATTTAAGGTGTTATAAATGTATGTTATAAGTTTTCAGAATTAAATTATGCATTTTTACATTACGGTAAAATGAAATTGTTTACCCTGATATGCACCCAGTAAAACTAGGGGCACATCACTTAGTTCTATTGATAAATCAATGTCACAGTGCTGGGGTGCTGATATGGTTCATTTTACCAAATTCATTATGCAAAAGAATTATAGCAGAATACTCATAGGTTTTACATAATTACTATATACCTCACTCAATAATTTGACCAATGTAAATTTTCACATCTTTTACCAGTTACCATGGATATATTTATGATCAGTCTCCAAGAAGGTTTGTTTCGAGAACACTTGATACTTGCTAGCTTTTTTAGTTTGAGGTCACATTCTGTAGCACGTTTATTTCTCACAAAATCAAACCATTATTATTGCAGTTTCTTTAATTTCATCCTTATCATCTTCCAGCATAAATTAGCATTTATATTGTGTAGTACTATATTTTTAGATTTCTAATTTTCTGTGTAACAAAAAAATATTCTTACCACATAAAAACTGCATGTACTAAATAACAATACAATAAATGTACATAACATATTTTCAAAATGTCATTTTTATTATTTGAATAACACCATCAATTTTTTTCACCTTAGAATATGTATGCTTAATTTTTAATATTGATGTACAATTATTTGTTGAATGTTTGCCATAACTTAATATTATAACAAGGATGCAAAGTGCAGCAATGTATAAACATTTTTGAATACTTGCAATAATGTATCAAGGACTTGATTGTTTAATTTGTTTTAATGCCTCTAGGTAGTTAGTCCTAGTATTCTTTAATTTCAAAGATAGTTTTGTAATGTCTCTGGGTACTTAGTCCTAGTATTCTTTAAGTTAAAAAAATATACGCATAATCTTTATATGACATAAGCTTAATACGCCTACCCTGTTATGAACAGCAAGGACCAGCAGTGCACAGCAAATTAGTATTTTATTGTAATTTAAGCATATTTGTTTATACTCTCTTTGTTCTCTTTTCACTGCCTTGTCTTCTAATGTGGTCTAAAGTGGTGTTAAAATACAAACATATAAAACATGTTATAAGAAATTTTTAAAAATTGGACCAACGGGTACTTTTATATGTTTGTATTTTAAGACCACTTTAGACCATGTAAAATAGAGAACAAAGAGAGAATAATCAAATTCGACTATATGCTGCATACCAAATCTCAAGAATCTTTAAAAAAAAATCAAAAAGGATTGGGTATATGCAGGAATAAGATAATCTTATTCTGAGTATATGGATATGGCAAAAGCAACTTGAGCAGTCTTTTAAGTATTGTAAGCTTGCCCCAGTAAACACTAGTACTTAGCTGACAGAATGTTTGTCACCATTTGCAGAAGTCCTCAGAAAGAGAGCTACCACAGTTTGAACAAAGCAGCAAAGGTCACGGCAGGGACTTCGGGGGGAAAGACGTCCGGGGGCAAGAGCTACCCTCTTCTCTCTGGTCCTATGGCAGGGAAAAACTACAAGGGAGAAATGGTTCCCAAAATCCAGGTAGAAGAGAAGGAACAGGAAATTTTGGCCAAAGATGAGACAATACAGGTGAGTCACAATGCAAACTTGGTCATAATGCACTCTGGTGTATTTCTTTGAAAATAATTCACTAGTTTTCAGATAAAATGTGGTGATTGCTCATGTTATAGTTCATATATTGTAGTTTTATGGCTAAGAATTGATCACCAAAATTTGCTTAATTAATCAGGTAACTTATGTCAAGAATATTTAAAATATGAAAGAATTATAATGCATAAAATTACAGATGAAGTCAAAATTTTAAAAGATATTACGGTGTTAAAAAAAACTTTTTCATTATTGTCTTTCCAAACACTTTACTTTTACATTCTTGACATACACTTTTCAATGTGTTTCAGATTTTGCAAGCAAAGGTACGACGCCTAGAACACCTACTACATCTGAAAGACATTCGTATCGATGATTTAACTGGTCGGTTAGACAGACTAGAAAGTCAACTTAAACCTACGAACTATAAAAGATAGCTGTCAGCAAACATCTTTTGGCTCAGTTGTTATCAAAATTGCAACATAATGCTCAATAGGCTTTGGTGTAATTGTGAAAATTGTGTAAAGGTGCAGCCAATGTATAGGATAAAATTCTGTGATATACTTTTATACACATGGATATATTGTGTCTCAAAGACGATGGTGGAGGGGCATGGGTCTCATGTCGTTATGTGGATTGATTGATATTCTCCCAAAGTGAAATCATATTGTGCCAAATATTTGCTTGTGTTGTTAGTTTTGTATTGAATGATTCATATTTTTTACTACTGGATAGAGGAACTACATAATGTGTTGAATACTCAAAATGAACTACTTTTATCATGTTTGTCAATTTGCAAGAGACATTTGGCAATATTTTACCAATGTTGTATGCTGTTGTTTATTGTAGATTATTAATTAATTGCTTTATTTATTACACATACTATTTATCAATATGTACTCATTGGGATTTTATGTTGATGATCAACATTCAATTGCATGAAAAGGAGTGAACAAGTTGAAAATAAACAAGACATAGATCTTTCTTAATTTATAATTAACTCAATAATTAATTCAGTATGTTCTATATCATATGAATTGTTAAGAAATGAATTAACTGGATTTTAAATATGCAAAAGTAATATCTCACTTAATGAATACTATTACTATATGTGGCATATGCCATTATCAGAAGATTCTCACTTAGTCCAAAAAGAGGTTCTTACTATAAGTTGCATATGATTGTGATGCTACTTGCTTTTATATGCGTAAAGAGACAGAAAAAAAGAAAATATCAATTTCGTAAACTTTTATTCTTTAAACTTACATCCAAAACGTTTTGAAAGGTTTGAAATAGAACAATGCAATTTAGACTTGTTGTAGTTGTAGTAGACAAAACCAAAGTATCTGACCATTTTGAAATTATGATGTGTCATTATAAATATGTAGTTAAAATAGCAATATACTACATGTAATATATACTAATTACCACACCCTAAGTTAAGGTTCCTGTTAAAATGCTACCATTACACCAACAATTTCCCACATATATGAACCACCAGATTATACATATTGCAGATTATATGAGTAAATATACCCAATACCATTCTCAAAATATACATTTATATGTTATACATGTATATGTATGTTCAAAACACCCACTTTACAACCAACACCTATGCACTTTTCTACCCTGAAGACATTTATGATAGTTTAGACTGATTAGTTACAAAAGCTTAACAGCATATTAATCATCTTATATGAATTCTTACTGAATTTAATATCTGACTAACAAATACACTAAAAAAGTGAAATAGTACAATGCAGAAGGTGATGCTTAAAATTACTTGAATTTCATTTAGATAATAAATGTATCAACAGACGTCACAATCTCTGCCATCATTCAAATAACTACAAGGTTATGTTAAAAAATAAATGTCCATTTATCTGTTTGCACCTTGAAACTGCATAATAAATAAACAAACTAAATAAGATCAGGTGGTCTCAATAGAGAGGTGGTCTGTATACAGAGGTTCATTTTGGTAGCTGTATGACAGTTTGAGACTTTTGAAAAGTGGTCTTATTATTGAGGTGGTCTCTATATGGAGGTGGTTTTAATTGGAACTTCTACTGTATTTATTAGAGAAGCTCCCAAACAGGATGGATTCAAACATCCTGGTAGCATGTTACATTATATTGTACAAACTTTCTAGTGAGGACCAATTAGTTAATAATTCCTCTATTGTTATCAATGTCAGTGACTCAAATAGTAAAGATGACAAAGTATCATATATATATATATATATATATATATATATATATATATATATATATATATATATATATATATATATATATAACAATATAGCCAGCAGCAGCCAACAGCATATATATATATATATATATATATATATATATATATATATATATATATATATATATATATATATATATACATATACATATATATATATATATATATATATATATATATATATATATATATATATATACCTAACTCTCGAGTGGGGATGTTAGAGAATCTTCAGGGTCAAGTTACAGACAAGTTTCGGTGGTGCCACCAAGTGGACATACATGTAGGGAGAGCCCATTAATCCTAATGGAGATTATTAATAAGCTGGCCAAGTAAGAAAGCGTTTGTAAACGTGTAGGGCGCTGGTGTAATGGTTAGCATACATGAATACATCTTTATGACCAGTCTGAGATCAGAAGGTCTAAGTCCGCATCCACGAAGCTTTACAAAGCTTCACAGGCTTCTTTGAAAAACTTGTACATGTTATCACATCTTTTATTTTCAACTCCTAAAAAACGTCCATTAACTCCTAATAAACGTACATACATTATTGTAAATCTAAAACATCCAACACAAATATTTGACTTCAATCTTAATTGCAAATTATTTACAAAATTGACACAGTTTTGAAAACATATCCTGTTATTTTCAAGATAGAGAACACCCTGACAAAATCAAAGCTTTCAATTTTTCCTATAATACCTACTTATACATTTGCAACATCCTGGTATGTTAAAGAATACCATGCCCGTGGGTGAGCCTCTGAAAAATTCTGGATCTACCAACGTTTATCATAACAACAACAGCAACAACAAAATTACATACACCTCTTTTTCAGTTTTGTTGCTATGCGTAATCTTTGAGACTGAAATCAGCATGTTTACTGTACAAGTACATGTACTTCAGAAAGAACAAAAAACTTGGCAAATTATGCCACTGACAGCTGTGAAAGAAAACCATATTTTGTGTTCGTTCGATATGATGGAAAACTAATTAATTGAATGGACTTTGTGCATCAATGCAATCTTACTGAAATATCTACCTGGTATCATCATATGTGCAATATTGGTGGCGTCTTTTGAGAGATGACCCACCACGCCATAACCAGGGCTCCACCCTGGGGATGCCTTGAAATGCACACCCTGGCATGCCGTGGTGCCCTGGTTTTCCCTTGTGTGACATAATACCCTTTATACATGATTTCCTTATTTTTAGCACATAATAAAAGCTGCCAAGTGCTTCATAGACTTTTAGCAGTGGATTTATACAGATTTATACAGAAAAGCATTCAAATACAGTTTTTCATTATGCCTGTTTTGGTGTAGTTTCAATAAAGCACACTACGTATGAATCATCAGACATGCCGAGATTTTGATATTGGCAGGAAAAAAATTTAGGACAGCACCAATCGCACTGTTTGGACATACACACAATCCGTGAACTTTACGGATGATGTGATCTCCTTGTTGTTGAGGTCACTAAATTTCACGCCATACAATGTACGTAAAATTCACAGATTGTGTTTATGACCGGTTTTAGAGATTGGTGCTCTAGCTGAAATTCGAATTTTTTCATGATTTTGTTTAAATTCTGGTCACTGCCTGTGGTATCATAATAACCCAGTTTACGGTGTGGTACTGCTGGTGCATCAAATATGGAATTCTGACCAAATTGTTTTCATTTTGATTTGAAATTAGATTTATGTTTCAACAAAGTAATGGTCACATTAATGTCATTATGCTTCCACAATAAAACACAAATGAAGTAGAATAAAACGTAGAAAATCTCTAAACAGCATCCCTACAAGAATAACAGGATTGCCATTTTGATCATACAGGTAAACGACACATGTTTTTACGCAAACAACATTGACAGTTCAAAAGAAAATTATATTCCAAAAAATGAAGCATTATTGATATTCATAGTATCCCTGTGTCTTTTCACATATGCTGTAAAAGCAGAAGCACAATTTCCGACGAACCAGGTCGATTTGTTGAGAATCGCAATGTCGACTAGAGGCAGATATGGATCCATGTGATAAACCTTCACCTTGTAGTCAGAGAGAAAACTTTCCAGCTCCCGAATCATGGGATTTTGGTCAGTTGCAACAAACACCACTCTTGCACCGACTTTTTGAACAGCTTCTTTAGTTTTCATGAGGATCTCTTCCTCAGTGGGTAGACACTGCATTTCCTCAATGCCTCCATCTTTGCATTGAGATGAAGACAAGAACGGACGATTCTTGTCAAGACGCGAGACAAGACGGCTGCACGCATTGATCCAGTCTTGACCATTTCTCAAATGGATTCCAACAAAATTTTCATTTTTAAAATGTTGATCAATGTAGTTTTGAGCTTGCTCTTCAATATGTTCATTAAAAACAAGATATTTCTGTAAGTAACGGTGTTCTGGTCTGATAGGATCTGCAGCAGGAGCCCCTTTCATGGCAATGACCGGATAGTTCGCCGCTGGATACTGTTCATTCCACTGTGAGTATTCTGATTGAAAATAGCTTAGTTGATGAGGGACAATTTCTTCAAAGTCGATGCCCTGATCATCCCAAAATCCTTTGAACGGTTCGGCATTTTTCAGCGAGCAAGTCGGTAGAAGGCCCGCAGAAGTGTCATAGCAAAATCCTTTCCTACTTCCTACTGGCCAATGATCAGGTGCCAGGTACTTCATGAAATCTTCAGCTGTTACTACCCTGTGGTATTTTTCTAAGGGCTCTTTTTGAAACCATTCAGTAAATGGAACATTTTTATATAGATCTACTCTAAATGGTGGGAGAACAAGTGTGCGGTTTATGCCCTTTGCAAATGCTAGTCCTCCCAAAAATTGATCAATTTTGTTTCCAATTTGACCCATGCAGAGACAAAAGAATATGTAACCATTGGGATCCCAAGTTTGAATTTTATCACTCTTATAACTGTCACCAGAAATATCATTTGATTTTGCCTCTAATGTAGTGACGATGGTCCAAACACTTAACACTATCAACAAATGCATAACTGCACAATTATTTCTCAGAGGAAACACAAACATTTTTCCATTTGCAAGAAAAAGTATTGTTCTGTCTAATCATGCAAACTTGAAAATATTGATTTCCCCATCTTTTGGAATATGTAAGTAGATCTATTATTGATCTATCTATATACTGTACATCCCTAAACTAAATTTGATTTGCCATGTGCTTTAAAAATACCGTATTTTCTTGAATGGCTGCCTAACCTTTATATTTGGTTTAATAAACAGCCGGGTGTAGCTGGGCTGTTACTGGTCTTGAATTACTGCGGGGTCAATGTTAGTAACATGAGGTAATATGCACAGTACCATAAGTCAGTTTAACTTATAATCAACTCAGTATGTGGCAGTGAATTTTCCCTGTGTGCCACATTTTTCTTTTGTTATTAGCTTTATCAATATGCGCGTTTCACCTTTCATCCGTCTAAACATAGATGCTTATCACTTCCCAACTGTCCTACTCTTCATTTTTCCAACTCTTTGTTTAGTAATAAACCTAAAGGCCAGCCGCAACTGCAAAGTTCCTATTGCTGCGATTTCAATGGTGTATGGAGAAAATAAGAACAGGATGTTTATCAGAAAAATAAAAATATTTTTTTCTATTAGAATAAAACTTCATTTTAAAATTGAATGTACTTTGAATAAAAAAAAAACATCCTTTTAAACTGAAATTATCTATAAAGTAATGTTTGTTCAGTGTAACCTTGTTTCAGATGCTATATGTACATGTTCTCTATATGTTCTGTCTATATATATATAAAGGAAGAGGCGGTTTTTTGCGTCACAAAAGGCTTTTTAACCACAAGACGTACACACTTTAAACTATGTATGTAAAATCAGGACAACTTGGTGGTCGTTATAATATCACATTTCAAACCAAATAAATTGGTTTTGATGATAAAAACAAGAAAAATATTTTTTATAGAAAGGTTGCTTACATGGCCATGATTGGTAAAGGTACGTAATACGTTAAATGTTTGTATATGTCAAACGTACGTTACAGTCACACGTACAGTCGTACTACGAGGGAGCTGGGGTGGTGATGGTGATGGAGACGCATTTTATCTGCTCCGGACGTGTTTTGAGGAGGGGTGTTGGCAGAAAGGGTGTGTGTGTGTCCATATGGTGGGGGGCGGACATGGATGGTGGTGGAGCATTTAATATGTTCCAGATCTCATAAATTTCAACCCGAGCAGCAGCAGAAAGGGGGTGATTGAGATGCACATTTATAATGGTCTGCACGTGTTTACCAGGGGTAGGAGTAGCTGGAGGGAGGGATATTAGAGGGATCAAGCATTGTCACATACATGTCAAGTGTGTATGGCTGTCACATATGACTGTGGGAGGAAGGTGATTGGGGTGTATTTAATCTTTCCCAGACCTGTATAGTGAGGTGTGAGGGATGTGGGACAGGGGAAAGAATGGGAAGGGTGGAGCATTTAATCTGTTCCAGATCTTATCCGTTTAAACCAGAGCAGCGGCAAGAAGGGTGTGCATTAATTATGGACCTGTTTAGATGGGGGATGGGGTAGAGAGGGTTGGGGAGAGAAGAGGGGGTGGGGTGGCGGTGGAAGGAAGGGTAGGGATGAGTGGGATATTTAATCTGCTCCGCCCGTGTTAAC